>ML976662.1:682710-749808 GCA_010015655.1 Bimuria novae-zelandiae CBS 107.79 | reverse complement strand
GAGGAGGAGGAAGAGGAGGAGGAAGAGGAGGAGGAAGAGGAGGAGGAAGAGGAGGAGGAAGAGGAGGAGGAAGAGGAGGAGGAAGAGGAGGAGGAGGGTATAGTATGATGAGAAGGTTTTGGGGTCGTAGGGGAAGCTGGGGCGTGAGCGAAGAGACGATGAGGAGATGGGGGTTGGAAGGGTTACTTGTCGCAGGCTTGGACGAGCTGTAGCATGGATTTTATGGGAGTGGCCATGGTCGGTACCGATTACTTTAGAGCAGAAATTGTATCGTTCTCAATTCCGGGTTTCCGGTTAATTGGAGAGTTATTGTACTCCACCGTTTGAATGCTGAGTCAAAGGCGTTTGATCGTAACGAACGAGCATAGCGCATCGGCGCCCAACCAGGCAGCAGGCAATTGTGTTGTACATGGTAACACACTTCATTGACCGCCAAAGCACCGTGATACCTCTCTTCTTCGCTTTGCTTGCTCACTGTTCTCTTTCAAGATACACACTTGTAACATAACCTTATCAAGACGGGGTCACTTCTGCGTCTTTCCATGATCTGAATGAAACCTTGGAAGACACTCAGATGCGTATGGCAATAGACTATTGAAGAACATGGTCGAAAGACCATTCATAATTTGAAAGTTGTAGTGCGAGCAGAGATGCCAACAATTAATTATATTTTAATATATTAATTAATATTAATTAACACTTAATATTTTAATTATTACTCTTAATTTAATTCTAACTTCCTGTAAAAATATAAATTAATATATTAAAACTTAATTAATATTTTATGCTTAAAATTAAATTTTAAAGTAAAAAGATAGGTAAATATTTTAGAAAAGTCTACGTACTTTACTACTTTTTATTAAGCCTAATAAGGTAGCTAGTTTTAAAGGGTAAAGTTAGTTCTTAGGTAGGAGTACTATAAAGAAAAAAAAGGTATTAATAGCTTATACTAATTATTATAGTGTTAGTATTAAAGTAAGTTACGTTAAATTAAATTAATAAGGTCTTTAGTAAATCTAAACGATAGATTAATAAATAAGACTAAACACGGATATCTAGAAGGGATATTCGAGCTCTCTATATACTTATTAAATTCCTGCCATCCTATGGCCTTCTGCCATCCATAGGTGGCACACCATCCATAGGTGGCACACCATCCACGGATGGCATACCATCCATGGCTGGTTTGTCTTGGCGGGATGGTACATCACGTGACCTTGGTAATGCAGTCCTACTAATAGTTACCTTCCAGCGACTATCGCTAGTCCTTATTACTTATAAGTTATTTAAATTTTAATATTTTTAAATTTATAAATACCTATGCTTAGGCTCTTAATTATAACGTACTTCACAAGCGAGTGTCCGATACAAGCAAGTGTCCGAAAACGCCAAGACCCCACCAAAACGTATTATCACCTATATTATAACGCGATGTCTCAACTACCTAATTAGCTACTAGAGTTAAAAGAAGCTTAATTATAGCTTACGCTTTAGGCTATTAAATAAGACGCGACACTTTTAATTCCGCGCGCTATAGCAATTTATAGCGCTTTAAAAAGAGCAATAAGGCGAAGACGCGCTAGAGTAACCTTTTAACCTAATTATACGCCTAACTCTATAAATCTTCTAGCAATAGAGGAGTAGGTAATTATTTACTATATACTTAACCTAGACGCGCGAGGATTCCCTCCCTAGCTTACTACTATTAAAGATATAGCTAATTCTTTGTTAGCTAAGCAGCGCCGCAAGCCTGTTAGCTAGCACTAGGCTATAAACTTTGTAAAGCGCTAGCTAGAGCTCTAAGTTAAGTTTAATCGAAAGTACGACTATAAGAGAGCTCTTTATGAGGATCCTGAGGTTATGCAAGGCTGGTTCTAGCTTGTAAAGAATACTAAAGCCAAGTATAGTATCCTGGACGAGGATACCTACAATTTTAACAAGACTAGCTTTATAATAGGCATGATATTAATAGGAGCAGTTATTACAGGCTTTAAGTAATAAGGTAGGTTAAAGAGCGTATAGTAAGGCAACTAGTAGTGGACTTTAGCTATCTAAGGCGTTAATGCGATAGGCTGGGCGATTCCACCCTTCCTTATCTTCTAGGGCAAGCACCACCTCTCTATCTAGTATAAAGAGAAGAATCTACCTCATAATTAGGTTATTGCAGTCTCTAAGAATGGCTAGATAATAAATAAGCTTAGTCTATAGTAGCTAAAGCACTTTAACGCGCATACAAAAGGGCGTACTATTAGTAGCTATTAGCTACTTATTATTAATAGCCACGAGAGCCATAACTCGCTTAAATTCTAGCAATACTACAAAGATAATAAGATTATTACTCTCTGTATGCCTCCACATTCGTCGCACCTCCTATAGCCACTAGATGTGGGGTGTTTCTCGCCGCTGAAGAAGGCGTATAGGCGCCAAGCCAAGGATCTAATGCGCAACCACATCACGCATATTACTAAAATTAAGTTCCTACCTTACTTTATTACTACTTTTAAGGCTATAATTACTTAAAGTAATATTAAGGGAGACTTTTAAGGCGCTAGCCTTATTCCCCTTAACCTAAAAGTAGTAATATTAAAGCTTAACGTCTGTCTACGTACGCCTTCGCCTTATACTATACACGATAGTACATGGCAGTCGCAGACGCCTGGCAACACCCTAGAATTTAGGGCACAATCGACGCTAGTAAAGGAGAGGATTTAGAGGCACCTAGATAGTTCCCTAATAAGTATAGTTAAGGCCTTTAAAAAGGTAGTAAAAGGCGTAGTAATAGTAGCGCACAAGCTAGTGTTAGCGTAAAAGTAGATTACTAAGCTATAAGCTACTAATAAGGCCGCCACACGATAGAAATTATATAAAAGAAAGCGACTATAGTAGGAAGGAGTTCTTATAGCTAAAAAAGGCTAGTAGCTAGCTACTCTAAAGGACTTTAAGGCGCGTAGTAATAAGAAGAAGATAAAGAAGATAGTGCGCGCTAATAGAGGCAAATTTACTTAACGGCGCTGTAGACGCTGCGGTAAAGCTGGGCATAATTCGCGCACGTGTAAAGAAGAAGTAGAAGTAGATTCTGAGTAGATTAGCCTACTATAATTCCTTATAAATATATATGCGCGTTCTGTACTATTGTGTAGAGTATAGATTTTGGTGGGGTCTTGGCGTTTTCGGACACTCGCTTGTATCGGACACTCGCTTGTGAAGTACGTTATACTAATTAACTAGTTCTAGCTCTAAAGACTAATTTTTATCTTTATAGTAATAAAAATAATTTTATATTTAAGCTATACTTAGCTATAGCCTGCTAAGCCTTTTTTCTAAACTTAATTACGTACTTTTTTAATTAAACTATTATTACTACTACGCAGCCTTCATATACGCGTTATTTAGTATAATCTACTTATTTATAAATAATTTTTAATACCTCTTATTTTAGCTAAACGTATAGCTAAGGTAGCTAATACGCTATTTAAACGCGCTAAACGTAACCGTACACCTACACTTAAAGCCCGCGAGGGTGATGGCACATAGCAACCAAAGCCTGTATGCCTAGGTACCCTACCGCCTACACAGCCTATAGGGCCGCCAAACGAGGCACTTGCACTTCCGACCGACACTACTTCTCCGTAGTATTAGCTGTTCACAGCAGCCGCACAAGCCACGAAAGACGTACTATTTAAGTAAACACTGCTTAACTTAGTGCTAAAGTCTAATATAGTACGCTCTAGAGGCGTGTTAATAGTAGCTCTAGAGGCAATAATAGACCTATATATTAATAATATTAATATAGGGCTTTACTTTAGCCTTATTGTGAGGAAGGGAAGACGGCTGCGTTAATTTCTCTATCGTAGAGATATCCTACATATATATAGACGTTGGATCCTGCCAAGAGTCTAGGCATGGAACCTGATAGAATCGAAGCTGATGGAATTATACCGTAACACTTATTAATAATGTAAATAACGTGGACTTTGCGTAATTACCTAGCTATTATAAACCTACTACTATAATAAAGTAAGGCTAGAGTTAGATATTTAAGTATAGCTACCGTATAGCTAAACTATTAAACTTAATAAAGGCCTAGTAGGTTTATACAGTGGGTCGTCAAAAGTCTTGCACCACCGTGGGAACTAGGCCGAATTGGGAGATATTTGGCGCATCTTCAAGAATACATAACTTAACGATTTGTATATAGATTTTAACGATTTTTGATTCTCTGTCATGCTGGAGATATTCTCTACTTAATACTTTGTTTGCCAGCCGTGCGCGCGTCGTACGGCGGAGAGGCGGCTGGGCATGCTGTAAATGAGCTTCTTGATGAGCGCATTCGGTACTGCCCACCATGCTTCATGAATAGCGTCGCATAAAGCTTCTTGTGCCTCTGCGGAGTCACCCATTGTACGGAGCTCTGGATGAAGCTTATGTATGAGCTTTTTCATGTATTGCTATATATGCTCGATGGGGTTGAGGTCTGGAGAATACGGAGGCCACTCCATGGTCCAGATGCCATGTGACTCCAGGAACAACTTGACTTTGCGCGATCTATGGATGCCCGCGTTGTCTTGCATAAATATTTGCCCGGGACGATAATGAGGCAATAGACCTTCTCGTAGTGTTTTTATGTACGATTCAGCGCTGTACCCATGCCGGGGAGCGTCTAGATCGCGCTGCATGATGACAATTGGACTTCTTCGAGGATGGCTACGTTCGTCGAGCCATATAGCGCCCCAGACCATCTGGCATATACCAGACGATTTAGAAACCTCAGTAATCATCTGTCTGCTGTATTTCTTAGCTGGGTATTGAAAACACTACTTAGTGTCGCCGCCGGCGTTGCGTTGCACGGAGCACTCGTCCGAGAACTTGATGCAGCGTCGCCGAAAATTAAAATTACGCCACGTACGTACAAAGGCACGCCTTATTTTTGCATGCGATTTAGATAACCTGGGTCGCTTCGCGCAGCGCTAGTTTGTTATGTTTTTCTTCTTGAGCGTACGATACATGGTGGAGTGTGAAGGTGGCCGAGGACGCGTCGGGGTAGCTGTCGCGAGACCTGTCTCTGCAGGCAGCTCTGCATATGTAATCTTGGGGTATTTTCGTACGGCATGCTTCAGACGATGAGCATCTCGCTCATGAAGTACTTTTGGACGCCCTGAGCGTTGCAGCGATGCTGTGGTTTGGTGTTTTCGCCAGCGCTGCAGCGTACGCGTTATGGTGCTTCGATTGACGCCGAACAAGTTGGCGATCTCCTGGTGTTTCTCGCTGCGCCAACAACGATTGAGGATCAGGCGTTGATCGCTCTTTGTTAATTTGGACGAGCGCATTCGATTTCAGGTGTTTTTAAAAAAAATTGGACGAGATTTGGTAGAGGTAGAGCGCGTTAAAGTTGTGCAGCGTTGCGCGCGCGAGCGTGTTGTAGGGTAGATGCGTTAAGCGAGGTGCAATACTTTTGACCTAGTACTGTAAATACTAATATAAGAGGCCTGGCGGCATTTTTAGGGTTATAACGTTAACTTTTACTTAGTTACTTTAATATATATAGGTTTAATTATAAGCTATATTATAGTTTATTAATAATAATTACCCCTTTTACGAGTTAGAGAACCCTGCCTTCTAGGTAATACTATAATTTACTAACCTTATAGCTAAAAACGCGCTATAGAGGAGTTATATAAGTATAGTAACTTTTATAATAAAGCTATACTACTAGCTAAAGCCGCAGGTTGCAAAAGACCTTTCTTAGGCTTATAATAAAATATATATAAGCTTTACAGATAGACTATAAAAGGCGGACATCACGGCTTCTTTAGTATTATTACCTACTACGCTAATAAAGCTAGAGAAGTAAAAGACTTGCCTATTACGCTCCCCTAGCTTAGTAGTACTTATATTAGCAAGAGGATAGCAGAGCTAGTTACTAAGATTCTATAGTTATTTAGCGTAAATAATAGTAACCTTAGCTACTTTATACTTAATAAAGCGTACGCTAATAATATAGCTATATAAAAACTTAGTATATTATTTAGCTTCTTATTTAGTAATTATTGCCTCCGCTGTGTTCCTTATACACTTAATCTTATTAGTTAAAATATTATATTTAGCAAGGACAGCGACGCCTATAATAATACTACTAATAATATAAAAGAAAAAGTATTCTATATAGCAAAATAGTAAAAGGATAGCCTACTTAGTATGTTTCTAGATATTATTAATTATATTAATGCGCCTAAATCATATAACCTTTTCTATTACTACTAACGTTAATTATATAAAGACCTTCCTACACACGCTAAACTTAAGTTATATAAGCTAATATACCTAATTATTACGCTTTAAAATAGCTTTAGTAGCGCGTTTAAGCGTAGTATACTACTCTAGTCTGTAAGGGGCTGGGTGCTCAAGGAGCCAAAGGTGCCAGAAGAATACTTATAAATTTGATAAAGAGTCCGAAGTTAAGCTTTAGGCGTCGAACTTATATATCTAGGGTTTGCATAACTAAGGGTTAAGGATCTAAAGTAATAACTAGGTATAGCCTATTATATACCTCCCTTCCCTTTATTAAGGGTAAAAAAAATCTCCACGTCTTATCTTATTTGTGTACCTTTATAATTATTTCATTATCTACTTGTAATCCTCTCGCTATTATAAACCTCTTACTAGTTCTATTCTTACGTGTCTAATTTTATATCCTTACTATAAGTAGTTACTATAGTAGTGTGTTCGCGCTAGTGCGTTTACTTATTATTATATATATAAAATTACTTCTTACTTAGCTTCTAGACCTTACTTTTTTAAACTCTTTTTTTTTCTTAGCTTAACTTCGTGCGCTACAACGTCTTACTTTTAACCTAGTTTTCCCTAACTTCGCGACCTAATTCCCCTTACTATTTTAATAAAATAGCTAGCCCTTTACGTAATAACTACGTAATAAGGACGCCTAAGCGTTAGAGGCGTGCTACTAATTTTAATAATAAAATAAAGAAAGGCTTATCCCTGTTATAGTTACCTAGCTACTAACTTAAGAAGACTAAGCTTTTTTAAAATAAAGCTACTATATCTAATACTAGCGTAATCCTTCTTAGCTAGCTTACTAAGAAGTTTAGTCCTTTTAAAGCTTATAAAGTAAGTTCTAGACCCTCTTTTACGCTTTTTTTACTTTTTTCTATTTTCTAACTTGCCTCCTTACTTTTCTAACCTCCTTTTTAGTTCTTTATTAGCCTAGGTGTGCGCACTTGCTAACTTAATAAGCTTAGCTTTTAAGGTCTAATCTTGCTACGCGTGATAATTAAGCGCTAGTATATTAATTATGTTACTTATAAACGCGTCTATTAGTAGGTGCTAGCAGGTAAGATAGTGTCCTGCGAGAAGTGCTATACCTATAAGCTTATTAGCTATACTAGACAAGTATGCTTTAGTCTAACTTATTCTAGATAACTTTAAGGTGTGCTCTACTAACTCCTTCCCCTACCTAGATTTAGCCTGCCCTTAACAAAGTTAGCTATAAAAAGTTTACTAATATTATAGTTATTAGTGCGGGCCACCTTATAAATAAGGTTTTAAAAAGTAGCTAGGAATAAAAGGCCTTTCTTACTAACTTTAACGCATTTTATTCTACTTATAAAGTTACTATTATTAATTACTATACCTTCTTTAAGAGTAAGACTACTACTACTTTAGGCCTTATTAATTCTTTTTTTAAGACTGTTTAGCTCTTAGAGCGCATTACTATTATAGTTAAAAAGACTTTTAATCTTCTTTAAATTTATGCTACTAACTTTAAAGTATTTTATTAAAAGTGTAAGAACCCTTTTATAAGTTCCTTTTAAATAATAAAGCTATCTTCTAAGGCTAACATCGTGTAGCTTTCTAATAAGTTTATAGTAGTAGATAAGGGTATTATAATAGATAGTTTCTAGATAATAGATAATATTCTCGCGGGAGCTAATATGCCTACTTAAGCCTACTAGGGCTTGCGCTAGTAGCTTTAGGCTATTATAATTAAGAAGTGCTTAAGTAAGGAGGATAATAGCTTCCTTAACCTTAGTAGTATATTAGAGGGCGGAGAAGTAAACCTAAATATTATTAAAAAGGGTTTTACTATTTTTTTAGTAGCTAAAAATACCCCATTTACCTAGTTCCTCTCTTCTTTTTACTTTAGTTTACTTTTAAGACTTACTTCTTTCGTAAGGGTTATCCCTTATTACTATAAAAATTATTTAGTCCCCTTATTATTCTTAGTAGTTTTAAAGGTTTTTTAAGTTATTTTTTTTAAAATTTCTTCTTAACTTCCTTCCCTAATACTTAACTTTATCCCCTAACGATGTTATTCCTACCCTTATTTTAAACACCTTTATCTAGCTAGGTTCCTTAGCTTTAGTAAGGCAGGCATCGTAGAGCCTCCTTTAGGCCTTAATAGAAGCTAATTTAGGAGATATCGTAATAGAATCCTATTAAGAGTTTTTTATTATAATTTTAATATAGCTTAGTAAATTTCTTTTAATAGTTTAACGTAGTAGCTTAGTTAAGGTTCCTACGAGGTTCTTAAGTTTTTTAAAAGTAGTTTTCTTACTATACTAGGTATTCTACCCTTTTACCTCTGTAAGACTAGCGTTCTTTATATATATTAACTATACTATACTTTTCTTCCTTTTCTTATATTATAATTGCTTCGGGCTGGGCATTATTAGTAGTTTGGCTAAGAAGAGGGTTTAATAAGGCTAACTTTAGCCTATCTACGTAGAATTTTAGGTGCATGTTTAGCGGGATATCTAGTTCTACTACGTAAGAGTTTATTACCTTCTTTATAGTAAACTTTTTTTACTTCTAGTTAAGTTTCTTACTTAGACGTTAGTTTTAGAGGTAGTCCTTATACTTTAGCCACACCTTATCTCCTTTTTTAAAAATTAAAGTATTTTTATATTAATAGTTCGCCAGGCGCTTTTATTCTTATTAGGCTATTATTATTTTTACCTAAGTAAAGGTAAAACCCTTTTTAAACTTTTTTATTATTACCTTCGCGGCCTTCTTTACGTTAGTTCTAAGCTCTAAGGCTAATCTCCGTGCCCTAAAATTCTTAACTAGTTTAACGTTCTAGCTATAGGATAAGAAAAATAGGCTAACTCTTATTAATATAGCTTCTCGCCCTTTAATAGCTATTTAGGCTATAGGAAGCCACTTTATCTAATTATCTTATTACTAGTTATAGTACGCCCGGAGGTAGGCTTTAAGAATAAAGTTTATTTATTCTATTTGCCTGTTCGTCTCTAAGTGCTTTACTATAGACAGTCTTTAGTTAATACCTGCTTATTTATAGAGTGTAGTCTAAAATTCGCTCACGAATTGTCCCCCGCGGTCTAATATAATAGAGTAGGGGAAAAAGTAGTCTACTACTTAGTGTTAAAGGAACGCTATTGTGACTATAAATATATTAAGATTTAGGAGACTAATAAACTTAGGGTCCTTACTAAGTCTATTTATAATTATTATAATATTCGTGCAGCTATCGCTCTTAGGTAGAGTAATAATAAAGTCTATTATAATATCCTTCTATCCTTATTTAGGTAGTAATAAAGGCTTTAGCAGGCCCTGTTTTGCTTCTCTCTATAGTTTAGTTTTTCTATAAATATTATAGTTCTTAATATACTGCCTTACTTAGTTAGATATCCCTAGGAAAAAGTAGTCTTAAGTAAGAATTTTATAGGTATTTTTTTATCCTAAGTATTTTAAAGCTAGGAAACTATACGCGACCGCTATTAGCTTTATCTATAAAAGTTTTAATTTTAGTATTTATGATCTTAACCTATAGCGTAGGTACCCTTAGTTATCTATACTATATTCTAAGATACTAACGGATAACTTCTATCTAAGTTTAAACTTCCTAAGCCTATTCTTAACACAGGCCTTTGTCTTACTATACGCACTATCTTTATTGTATTCTACCTCTTACTATATAGTATTAAAGTCTAGTTTGCGTTACTTAGCAGGGCTATGGCCTTCTTAAAGGGTTAATATAGGTAGTTTAGGACGTGTTAGGTAAGCAAGCACTAGGTCCTTATTTACTTTAGTATAGTTAGGTTCCTTTATAGTAGTAGGTGTTTAAGGGATAAAAAACTTTAAGCTATTTCTCTTAATAGTTTTTTAAAGAAGTATAAAGTACTTTAACTTTAATTTATTATCTTTACTATCCTTTAGTAGGTCTTAGTCCCTTTAGAAGAAAATATTCGCCCTAGAGTTTACTAACCTTAGTCTATATATAAATATTATATTAATATAGCTAAGTGTGTCTGCCTACTAAACGTGTTGTTTGTCTAACCTTTATTTAGTAGCGAAATACGTAAAGTTCTTATAATTAGTGTAGACTATAAGGTGCTTTACTACTTAACATATATAGTTTTATTTATTTATATATTTAATAACTATAAGTATCTCTTTATTATAGATAGCGTAGTTATATTCTGCCAGGCTATTCTTTGCTAAGAAGTAAGCTACTAGGCGTAGAATCCTATTATTATTATACTAGGAGAAGTATCCCCTAATTAACTAGCTAAAGGCGTCTACTTCTAGTACTAATTCTTATTTAGGGTTAAAGTAGGCTAGCGCGGGGTCCGTATAGAACGCTATCTTTAAGAAGTTAAATACGTGCTACTACTCTTATTCTTAGATAAATTCTACTCCTTTACTAATAAGCTTTATAAGGGGGCTTACTATACTAAAGAAGTTTTATATAAATCTTTAATAAAAGTTCGCGAAGCCTATAAAGCTCTAAACTCTTTTTACTAAAGTTAGTCGCTCTTATTCCTAAATTACTTAGATTTTATTTAGGTCTATGCTTACGCCCTTATTAACTTTTATAATAAATCTAAGGTACTTAGTCTTTTTAACGTAGAACTTAAATTTTTTAATATTTAAGTATAGTCTTATAGCCCCTAACTTTTAGATTATAGTACGTACTTTCTTTTCGTGGTCTTTTTAGCTACTACTAGAGAAGTTAAGAACATTATCTATATACACTAAGTAGTAGTTATTAAGGTGCTCCCTTAGCACCTAATTAATATACTACTAAAACGTACTTAGCGCGTTAGCTAGACTAAAAGGAACTACTAGCTACTTATAGAGACTAAATTAGGTTCTAAACGCTATTTTTTATTCCTCGCCTTTTACTATCTAAAGCTTATAAAAGGCTTAAATTATATTAAGTTTGCTAAACTATTTAGCCTTTACGAGGAGCTAAAGGGTCTTGCTAATTAATAGTAAAGGATACTAGTCCTTTTTTAAGATAGTGTTTAAGGCTTAATAATTAATATAAAAGCGTAGTCCTTTACTAGGTTTCTTAATAAATAATACTAAGGCGGCGGCGCTAGACTTATTTACTTAAACAAAGCCTTTATCTAAGTATTTAGTAAGCTCTTTTTAAAGGACAAGTAACTCTTCGCGAGATATATTAAATAAAGGGCTATAGGGGATTTCTAGGGTCTTGCTATCTTTTTCTATAAGAGGGATAGAAAGATCTACTTTAGGTCTATAGTGCAGGGGGAGCTTGTCAGCTTGTTCCCTATAAAAGATACGCTATAAGTCCTTAAAAGCTTTAAGTAGTAACTTCTATAGGTTTACTTTTAGCTTACGGGTTAACGCCTTCTATATATCCTTTATTAATATAGAAAATACCTTAGCCTTATTTCTTAGGCGTTAATTACGCTAATCTAGGGCTATAAAAACTATAGCTAATACCTCTTAGGGCTTTATTAATAGTTTTTTACCTTTTTAGTTATAGATGCGGGTGCCTAAACTTCTAATCTAGATTAATTTCTTTACTAGGGCTAGTTTAACCCTATTCTTCTTTATTTAGGTTAGGCCGAGGATTAGGTCGTACGACCCGTTATTAGGTAAGACGTATAGCTATATTAATTTTATATAGCTATTAATATCTACTTTTAGTTAGACTACTTCGCGTACGAAGAGTCGCATGCCTCTAATACTAATAACCTTTTATAAATAGGGTAAGTTCTTACGCTGTAGGTAGGCTTTCGTTATAAGTTTTTTTAATATAAATTTAAAGGTTAAATAACCTAAATTAATTATTATTAATATAAATACAATGTTATTAATAAGCAAGTGTACTATTACTAGTATTAAGTCTAGCTATAGCCTTTAAAAGTTATTAAAACTTATTTTTTACCCTTTTCTTACCTTTACCTCCTAGCGACGACTATTACCAAAAGGACCTAGTTTTCTAAATTAGTAGAGGCTATATTAAACTCTTTATTAAAGGATTCCTTAGTAGCAGGTGTAGTAGCACGAACTTATACTAGCTTTATTATAAGTAAAAGTTTACACTACTTTACGCGATGTCCTGTATCTTTATAATAAAAATAGGAACTATTCTTCTTACGGGTTTCTATTACCTCGCGCGACACCCACGTGGCTTGTTTCTAGGTATTACTAGACTTATGTCCTGTAGCTCTATCTGTTGCTTAGTGTCTTTTGTCTTAGCTTTATTGGCTGGATATCCTTCTAGGGTTAGCTTAGGTAGGTTCCTAATCTATTTTATCTAGCGCCCCGTTCTTAGCAGAAAACTTTAGTAGCTATAATATATTTTAGAAAAGGTTTTCTTTAATCTTATTAACTTTTTTCTAGACCCCTTACAGGTCCTAATTATTATTTATATTTACTATAACTATTTAGTCCTGTAAGTCTTTATAAAGGTTTTAAAAGTATAAGTTCTTTAAGATCTCTTAACTATGCTCCTTAGCTTTTATAGTATAGTTATTAAAGTTAAGATTAAAGTCACGAAGCTTCTAGTTCCCTTATTATATTATAAGTAAGTAGTTACGCGCGATTTCTTCCGCTAGGTAGTTATAGAAGTTATAGTCTAGTAGCTCCTAAAGGTTAGCTTTAGTGCAACTTAGGTAGTAATTTAAGTATATAATTTCTACTATCGCTGCACGTCTTGTTAATTAACTAATAATATATTTAGGTATATTTCTAAGGCAGTCCTTATCCTCTAGGAGCTTATATTATATTACTATCTTAAAGTAGTAGTAATCCTATTATTTACTATTAAAGTAGGCTAAGTTAAGGATTTTAGGGCAGTAGCTTCTTCCTTAGTTTAAAATAAACTTTACTATTAATCTCTTTAGTAGCTCTATCTATTAGTCTACTTTTAATAGCTAATTCGTACCTCCTGTCTTTTAAAAGTATTATTATATTATTAAAGGTTTTTAGCGCTCCTTTACTATTTCTTTAATTAGTTCTCTTACTCCTTATAGTAAAGTTTAAAAGATATCTTAAAGGTTAATAAGTGCTTTAACCTTGCTTAGGTATTATTATATTTTATTCTTATTAACTCCTAATACCTAGAGTTTAGTTATAAATAAGGAGGCTATCCTTTTATTTCCTTAGCTATTACTTCTTTATAAGCTAATAGCTTACTGCGTATAATTGTTTGCGCTAAAACGCAGACCTTTAATAAAAGGTCTTATTCTTATTTTTATAACTTCTTTATTTAGTAAAGATAGTCTTACTAGCGTTAAGTATTTGTTAGGACTCCTTCTTAATTACTTACTAGGGAGGGTTCTATCTCCTCGCAGGTCTAGGCGTCGTCTTTATAGTATCTATTTATATAAGTCCTTTAATTTCGTGTGCTGCTTCACAGCTTTAGTTTATAATTATATTAAAATCTACTTATTCCGCGACGGGTAAAAGTAATTAAATTTAATATAAAGAGCTAGGTGCTTAAGGAGCTAAAGGTGCTAGAAAAATACTTATAAATTTAATAGAGAGTCTAAAGTTAAGCTTTAGGCGTTAAACTTATATATCTGGGGTTCGCATAACCAAGGGTCAAGGATCCGAGGCAACAACTAGGCGTAGCCCATTACATAGTCTACCTTTCACACGTATACTACCTTCTATATTAAAAAGACTAAGATAGCTAATAGCCACGCTTAGAAGCGTAGTAGCTAGCTACTAAAAGTGCCGCAATAAATACGATCCAGTAGGCTTACCACTAGTAATTAGGTAGTAATAACTAAATATATTACTACCTTATAGCCCCTAAAGTTAGCTACTAATAGCTTACAAGATCGTGGTAAAACTAGTAGGTTTAGTATACTCTATAAGGTACTTCCTCTATTTAAAATATTAATTAATAAGTATAAAGCACGCTTATAACTATATAAGAGTATTAATTATAAGCACGAAGCTACACCTAAAGACTATATTATTATTAATATACGCTCCGCGCTTAAGAAAGCTAATAACTACTACTATAAACTACTACGATACTCCACCCGCGCTATAAAACATACTATAATTAATTATAGCGGCAAGATAACACGAAACTTAAGGCTTAATATAAGCTAACTATAAATATAGTAGCTATACCTACCCTCCAACGCACAGTAAGCGAACTTAATAACGCTATTAACTTTATACTTAATAATAAAGATAATAGTAATAGTATAGAGGATAAATATATAGAGTAGAAGAAGGGGCCTAAGTAGTCTATAGTAGAATATAAGAGCGAGCACTTGCTAATCCCTATTTAATACTAAATATTATACAAGAGGAAGTATCCTAACTTATCCTACTTTATTATTAATATAATAATAATACTAGCTTCTAGCTATAAGTATAAGCAAGTTTTTAGCTAGTTAAGTAACCTTCTTAAGCCTAAGTAATATAAGATTAGCTTTTAACTATTTATTACTTTATAATACGTTAAGGCATAGCACTAAGCTAGATTTTTATTTTTAACTAATAGAGGCTTTAACGCAAAGATAGGGGATAAAAGTATATAGTAAATCTATAATATTTATTATTAGTGGCTAAATAAGTAATTAACTTTAATAATTTAATATTAATATTAATTAATATACTATTTTTAAGGTTAATTTTTAATTAAATTTAATTATAACACTAAAAAACTACTAATTAATACAATATTAGAACTTTAATACTAATTAATTAATTACTATACTATGCTAAAAGTATTATCGCGCTAGGCGCACGAGCCACTATAATAACGCGAAGCTCTAGATACACGCGTTCTTTAATACTATATTACTTTATTAAAATAAGGTCTTTTAGCACAGAAATTTCGGGTAATTAATGCGTAAAGGGTGAATTAATAGAATAGTAGCGCGATTATGTTTTAGCCTAAGTAGAGGCTAGTGTAAAGATAGCTAAAATTATAAAGTAGCTTAACACGACGCAGCGTACGGTGTAGCGTATAATTAAAAGATAAGAGACTACCTATAGTAACGTTTTAAAGCCTTATATAGGCTACCTACTTATTTTAACTAAGAGAGACTATTAAAAACTTACTTACGTTGCTAAAAAATACCTAAAATTAAATACTATAAGCTTATAGATAAAGCTAGGTTCTAGCTATTTAATAAAGCTTTACCTAGCGTCTCGAGGCGTATAGTAGCTTAAGTTTTAGTAAAAGAAGGTCTCCGCAAGTTTAGGACAAAGCAAAGACTAAAAATTAATACTACTATAGTAAGAAAGCGTTTTAAGTTTGCCTAAAATTAGCATAGATTTAATTAGTAGAGGACTACTCTAAAGTTTAGTGACAAGTATTCTATCGCCTAAGGCTCTGGCCATACAAATTAATGGGTATGGCGCTTACCTTCGGAGAAATGGGCACATAGCAAGATAGAGGAGGTCTCTACAGCCAGGCAACCCGCGCGTATGGTTTGGGCCGCCGTATGGATGACACCAGGGGCTCGAGTTGGGCGTAGTCCTCTGGTAATCATGACCCGCGATATATCATCACGACGCCATGGGTATTCGGCTTGGAGCTATACTAAAGCACTCGAGGAAGGTCTCTTGCCCCATTACAGAGCTGGCCAGCGGTTTATGCAGGATAATGCACCCATCCACACTACTTATTACTTAAGGAACTAGCTCATGGATTATAGCGTGTGGATTATAGATTTCCTGGCGTACTCTCCAGATCTCAAGCCTATAGAACACCTATAGTGGGCACTTAAAAAGAAGCCCTATAAGCTCTATCCTAAGTTTAACTATATAGGGACGTCTAAAATTAAGTAAAAGTAGTTTAAAGATAGTTTGCGTAAGGTGTAGGTAGCTATACCTAACACTTTAATTAAGAAGCTTATTACTATAATGCTACATCGCCTTAACGCCATACAATAAGCAAGAGGCTATTAGACTAAATATTAAGTATAATATAATTAATTTTTAACCCTTAGCGTCTAATTTAGGCGTGGTCTTATAGAGTTATGGTGTCTTGAAAGTTACTTCAAAAGTGGTGTTGATGGTCCGAGCGCCTAGCGCGACAATACTTTTGTCACCCGATTGTACTGGCATCTCTGAGTGCGAGGCTGCATGCACCTTCCTCGCCCCACAGCCGCATTCAGGCTAGCCCAAGCGTGGCGCATGCATATCAAGCACTCCATCCATATCTCAGCCTCGTGCCTTCCAAACTTCCTAAAACACTTCCCTCTCCCTCAGCACCATATCCTCTTAACCTCTACCTTGAATAAAAATGACAACTCACCGCGCAACAATCCACTTCCCACCAACCCAACCCACCCTCACCCTCCCCTCTCTCATCCTCTTCGGCACAATCCAGCCCTCTCCCACACACAACTGGGCCACGCACCTCAGCACCACGCTTCTCGACCTCCCTATCCAGATCCTCAATCCACGCCGCGACGACTGGGACGCCACATGGCGCGAAGACGTGTCCTTTGCACCCTTCCGCGAGAACGTCGAGTGGGAGATGGCGCATGCTGAGAAAGCCTCGCTGATCGTGATTTGCTTCAAAGCAGGGAGCTTGTGTCCGATTTCGCTGTTGGAGCTCGGCATGCATGCGGCGCGATTTGGAGAACGGGTTGTGGTGTGCTGCGAGGACGGGTTTTACAAGAGGGGCAATGTGGAGATTGTGTGTGCGCGGTTTGGAGTGGTTTGTGTGAGGACGGTGGGGGAGTTGGAGAGGGCTGTGAGGGAGTGGATGGAAGGGTTGTGTGATGGGGAGGAAGGGAGAAAGTAGAATATGTAGAAGCGGGAAGCGGGCGCCGTATAGTTATAAGAAATTGACCAGAGTGAGGAATAAGCAGTCTGGTGCACTTCTGGAATGTGTTGGTAGGAGTGCGGAAAGCAGATTATGAGCGAGTGCTACATACATTCTGAGTGCGTCTGCTGAGAGAACTGTTCGTTCTTCGACGCCTCAGTTATCGTAGAATCTCCCCGGGATCCTCGACTCGATGTCGTTTTGTAAGTCCCAGTTCAAAATCTAGGCATCCGGTTCTTGCCTCAACTCTCTCGCCGGGATGGGAACACCAACCACGACGTTTTGCAGCCCACCTTTCCTGTACTCACTTAGCCAGCCCTTGGAAAAGCAGGCCTGGGGGATCTCAAAGTCCATGTCGGGCGACAGTGCATGCTGTGGAATACCCCTCCACACTTCTCGGCCCCAGACCACGTATCGGAGTTTAGGTAGACAGGCGACACGTTCCGCAAAGGTAAACATGTGATTTGCGAACTTTTGGATGTAGTAAGCACGGACCGCATGGTCTTCGAAGCCAATAGCCCATTCTCCATCGCCGCGGAACTACTACTGATCGAACCTGGAGGATATGTTTGTTTTCGCTCGTGGGGCGCAGCGCCGTTTCTAGTTTCAAGAGACGTTTCAGACGACAATCCTATAGATAGAGTCATGGGTACATCGAATACTGACAAGCTCTTCGTGTGCTTGAAATTTTGGCCTGCATTCGCATGGATGGAATCAAGCAATTGAGCAAGGCCATTGATTTCAACGGTCCGATAAAGAAGAGGTAGGGTGAACCTATAAAATGTGCGCGAGGTCAAACATAGAGCCTTGAGGTCAGACTCATTTGTGATCTGCTCTGACCATTAACACTCGAGACATAAAGCTGGATATAAGCCCTCCGGCCGATAAAGGCACTTACCAGCTCTATTATCATGACGAGTATCTCTTCATGGAGACCGAGAATCCCCAACTAGGGACTCTCCGCCATCTCGGTATCGTCAGCATACGACTCCTGATTCATATCGAGGAAATCGAATGTGCAGGAGAGCTGCCCCGCAATTCGTATTGGAAAGGAAGCAGGAGAGGAGGCGGTAGTGGACGGAAGCACAGCTCGCACTCGATCATAATGGCACTAGCGAAGGCTCGGCCCACCTATGGGGGAAGGGCGGACCCGCTGCTAAACGGCAATGAGGTAACTGGCAAGGCGAAGTTTCGGGAAGGTGCATCGACATCACCAACACAAATTTTAACGCGTTTCACTTGTTTCAACGCTCTACACTCGCCCCTGCATCAAAGTAGCAGATGCCTTTCTCCCGCCCCGATCTGTAAAATCTACACGTGCGACTCCTACAAGGTAAGAGGCGCAGCCCTTCCAATACTATGAACCCAAACCAGATAGAAGACTATAGTATCGACCCTTAAAGTAGATTGAAAAAGTCACTTGCAGCTTGACCACCATAGCTGCATGTACATGAGCAGTAGCAGGCCACCGCCTAATCATCGTAAAACCGCCCGGGAAGCCGAACAACCCTATCGGGTTGCGGATTGTAATTCAAGATGTCAAGATCGTAATCATACCTGCAACAGGTGGTCAGTACGTCGTCAATTCGCAGACAAGCTACGACAGGGCAACCAGCACGGTAAGTCACTTACAGGTTCATTCTAGCCTTCGATATAGGCAGCGCAGCAGGGATACATCGTCCCCCAAGAACGCCATCAGTAGCTTGCCCCTTGATGTAGCAATGCTGTGCGACCGCCTGCGCCTCGAAGTCGGGGCCCCACGGCGACATGTCGCCCGGATCCTCGGAGCCCCAAACCACATAGCGCAGCCGGTGGTCATTGCATTCCTGGTGGAGGTAGAGCAAAATGCGGTTCACGAACGCTTGGATGTTCAGAGAGACGTGAGAGTCACTCTGAAGTGGCCTTGGTTGGTCCGGGGCAAGCAGAAACCACGTCTGTTGGCGGAAGTGGAGTATTCGTAGATTGCGGAGCTCTCTAAGGTACTCCTGAAGGGAGATATTAGGAATATCTCTTTCTAGAGTTTGGGTGGGCTTACCAGTAGAGTGTTCAGCCGTCGGTTCTCAAAATCTTTGTAGTCCTCGCTGTCATCATAACTGCGTTCTGTAGTTAGGAATCTTAAACCCTCGTCGACTTGCAGCTCGAATTGTTCTAGATTCGGGCAGCTGGTGGTGATGGCGCGGAGGTCAGCCTCGTTTAAAGTCCAATTAGCGCGCCAGCCGTGTTGTGGTACATCATGATTGTGGAAGGATAAAGGCGAAGACGGTGTCCAATCCGGCTAAGGTTGTTCAAAGTGCAGGTTGGCGATAGATTCCAGTCAGGGTCTGTCCAGCTCAGATGCATGCTATAGAGTCGGGCGCAATTCTGGTAAAGCTCCTGGAGGCAATTGTCGAAGATGCCGTGCCCTCTTTCAAGTTGAACGCTAAGGTGCTCAAGTGGTGAGCTTGTCATGATACAGGCATCTCCAAATGCTCACAAGAACGCATTCGCTCCGTCACAACGAATGAGGGTGAGCCTTGTCAGGTTCTCAACTGGTGGCATCAGCACGCTCACAGCGTGTTGTACTCGAAATTCTACCTTGTGCAAGGATAAGTCCTTCAGGCGCTTCATGTGAGCAGTAGTGCGTTTTTTCTCGACAAGCTCACTCCAGAACTCCCTGTGCATATCCGCGATGGCATCTCTTAGTGTGTCAGAAACCTGAAGATAAACACTTTCCAGGATGCCCTGGCGTATCCTAAACCAATCATCTAACAAGGCTTCCAGATTGGGGGTATCAGGCCCATCTCGGAGCTGGATGTCCATTGTTCGAACGGCCTCCAAAGTCGCAACATGCACAACCGAGTCAGCGACATTAACATGAACATGCCGCAGAGTCTCCTCGTTATTGTCAAGTAACATCCATGACTCATCGTCCAGATTATGGGAATCCGACAAAAACCTACAGTAAAAATGAGTCAACGCTGCACCACTCTATCTTCGCAAGGCGGCTGATGATAAAGTCCAAGAGTTTTCATAGACACAACCGCACGCTTTACAGAGAATTGCGCAAAGAAGTACTCACCGAAACGTTGACAACTGTGCGCTTTCAAAAGTTTTCAGAGGGTGTGGACGTTATTGCCAATTCATGTGTCCGGCATGTACTCCCGACCATCAAACATGGGTGGCATATAAACCATGCTCTCTTGGAGTATGTGTTTAGGCTCGAGGCTCCTGCGGGAATCCCAAATGGTCAGACTTCTCGTATGTCGAAAATTGAGCGCAGCGCCTGCAGCAAGGCAGCGCAGAAACCGATCCCACTCCTCTCGGCTACGGATATTGATCTCGAAGTTCCGATAAAGCCAAGGTCGTGCGAGAATACGGAACCCGTGTGAGACTAAGCACGGATTTTTGAGATCGGCTTTGGCTTGAATCTGTGGACGAGGATAAGTATGGTTGTGGCAGGACCTATAACCACCTTCATGAGACGGTAGCATCCATGCCTCCCGTTCAGCATGGAAAGCCACTCACCAGCTCAAAATTGACGGCGAAGACATCCTTTCCCAGGTCCAATACTCCCAAGCGCGAGGTGTGCTCTGGCATGGTGTGTGGACGACAATGCTCGAAGCGTGTACCGCAAAGGCTACTGGGTTGTGGTCACGACCCCGTGGGGTTCCTGCTGGCTAGGGAACCAGGAAACACGCTGAACGTGGTACTGCGTTCTTGTACTGTGTTATGCCGTGGTTTGGAGAGGCCGCGAAGGTGCCAAGAATTCACGGTGAACGTGGATTTGTAAAGCACGCAGGGCAATTCAACGTCGTCTGAGTCCGGTAGCGAGACACCACGCTGCAAAGGATACAAGGTGGGAGGAGTTGAGCCTCGAAGACGCATCGCGCACAATTTACGGCCGCGAGTGGGCCGGTCGTGCATAAGCTGGTACGAAGTAGTGTAGAAGGTAGGAGCTACCCCCGAACCCGACTGATTCGCTTCACGCGAGGTCTTGACTCAAAAACGCCGTTTAGGTTTACGCACTCAATGCTTCGTTCAAAAGAGTTCTGCGAAAGAGAAACGCCAGTACTCCATGGGATATATTTTGACATGACCCTCACGCCTATTGCCAAGGGCTGTCTTCAACGCCTCATACGCCTAGGCTATGCGATAAATCTAAATAGGATCTCAAACACCAATGTTACGGGAACGTCATTTCCTATTTCCCCACCATTTTCCTCCTGCACGAACTCCCGCCCTCGCCTCCGAGCCCGAGTACTTCTTTTCGTGCTCTTCCCACAGCTCCCGCTCGACTCGTCGTCTTGCAGAGAAAGCTCGCGCGAACCGCCAGACCTCGCTGTCGGCCATGTTCCAGTCTTCCACCCCCTTCACTTTTTGCCTTATGGGATCCTCCTCCTTCGCTTTATTAGCTTTGGTGAGTGTTTCGCGCGCGATCTTCATCCTTTCGTCCTCAGCCCTGATCCAACGCTCCTCCTGGACCTCTACGCCTTCGATCGGCGAAGGCTCCTTGGGGCGTGGGAATATGATGAGCTCGGAGTCCTTCGAAGGTGAGCTCGGTTCGGAGTTGTGAGAGGCAGATTTCGGAAGATTGAAACCGAAGATCCACTCCAGGTCCGTTTGTGTGGTTCGTTCGGCGGTGAGCCAAAGCGAGTGAGAAGGCTTGCGAAGCGCGGCCACCTCTTCCTTGAAGTAGAGTACGCGGTAGAGATCGCCGTGGTTAGGGCCGAGGACGTCCTTCGTGAGAGCGGTAAGCCAAAGATTGCGCTGTGCGTCTTTGCGTAAGAACTCAGCGGTGACGTCTTCGCGCATGTAATACAGAGATGTAAGGGTGTACGGATGAGGCACTGCACCGATGGAGTAGAGGCTTGAAGTATTTTTGTAGGCAGGTGTCAATTTGAAGGGGAGGGGCTTGTTCGGGTCGCAGGGCTTGCAATTTTGCCGATTCGGCGGGCAGGACTTTGGCATGGGTGTGCTCGGGCACTGCGTGAGGTTCCGACCGATGTCGATGGCGCCGTATGTTAGGGCAGTAGTGTGTTCGGGTAGTGGTTTTACTATGGCAACCCCATCTGAGTAAATCTCCTGGAAGGTCAAGTGCAGGTGCGAATTGATCAGTTCGGCGAGGAGATTGAGGCCCTCCACATGCGTCGTCACATGCGTATTGTTGTCCAATTTCTCACTGACAGTTTTGTACTTGTTGATGACTTCCTTGTTGTAATACGCGATTCCGTTAGCCTTTTTATCAACGGTAATTCCCGCTGGCTGGAGGTTGACCACGATGCCTCCTTCTTTAACGGCCAACTTCGCAATCTTGTCCTTGTTCGTAGTCGTATCGCGGAGTAACTCATGGTTGACAGCCTGTTGGAGCGCTTCGTCGACAGCGGCACCTTCACCAAAGAAGATACCATTCTGCAATGACTCCACCCTGGATAGCTTCGGATATTCCTTGCGCCTCAGGAAGCTGATCATGGCATTGTCGTATTGCGCCATAGGTAGGGCCAGATAGTTTGCGAGGATGCCACCACCCATGTGACCCCAAGCGCACCACCTTTCAATCTCCAGCTCGACTGTGGGATCCAGTTTCATGCGCTGTATCAGTTCGTATTGTGGGTTCTTTGCAGCTTCCTTGTGCGACAGCACCACGGGCTGGAACCCTTGTGCCCACCATGCCTTCCGCCATGCCAAGATCAACCTGTTCTCTGCTTCTGTGACTTCCTTTTTTTGCTTTGGCTTCGGCTCGTAGTAGGCATATATAGGGGTCCGTTGGGTCAACGGTGGGAGTACGGCTCGGTTTTCGTCAAGAGTAATCTTTCGGGAGAACGGGTTCTTCCACTTGAAATCGTTATACCACTTGATAACACCATACGAACTATATGCGGTACTATTCGCTTGTTCGGGCGGGGTATGCGCAGGTGGCTTGAAGACGTCGGGGACGGGCAGGCTGGGGAGCTCGGTCGGCAGCTTGGGAATGTGGTCCTTGAGATCCGACAGATCTGGCAGATGCGGATCCTTCACTGCATCCTTTACTTGCTCGTATGTAGGGAGACTGTCGGGCGAAGGCGTGCCGAAAGCATACAATGACGCTGTGAAGAGGAGCCTATATTCGCGGGTACGAAGTCAGTATAGGATAAACAGTAGGGAAGTAGTCATCTGTGAACATGTCCAAGACATGTTGACTTTGTAACTGCTAAGGACTCTTTAAGAAAAAGATACGCGCGGCGTTACGTACACAAAGACGAAGAGCAGCTGGAAACGACGTGGTGGCATGCGCAGCGCCAGCGGCTGGCCGAGCAAGGTGCGTTGGACCGGCATCTGCAATTGTTGCGCGAGAGCAATAACGGTGAAGAACGGGAGAGAAGTTATCGCAACATCTGAGTCGTCACACAGTGAAGTGTTCAGTACTTTCCAGGCTCTCTTGTGAAGCCCCTAACGATACGCGTCAGGGTGCCGTGCTTCTTAGCGTGGAAGGATCGATGAACACGGATAACGGCAACACCTGCACGGGCGGAGCCTCAGCCAAGGCGAAAACAACCTTCCGCCAAATAGTTCTTGAACTTACACCAGCCAGGCACCAAAGTCGCTGAACATGTTGCATGGGGCTGAAGCGGGGCTGGCGCAACGCTGTTCCTGCCGCCGACCCCGGATTTCAGGCGCGCGGAACTGATAGAATGATTCCGATTTCGCCCAAAATTCTTGAGATTGTCCCGCACCGCGTCATTCTCGCCCACCCAAAGCTCCTCGGTGCACACGAGGTCGGAGTCATACTTTCCCTCAAAAGCCATTCTTCTTAATAGAGCCTGGTTTCTCAATTTCTCATGCAAATATCATACCAATCCCCTAATTCACCCCAAGAGAGCTTTCGCGCCATCTGCCCGCGACCCCACTATCCCTCTCAAGCACTGAGGCTTCGCGCCGCCATTGAGCGCAATAATGGGCGCAATAACCCAGGGAGACATTCCCGATCCCACTGCAGATCTTAACTGGTCCGACTTCAAGGGACCAATCCACGAGATATTCGCTGCGAATGCGCGACGACATCCCGAACGGCCATGCGTCGTGGAGACAGCTACTAGTAATACGCCCGAGCGCAAATTCACATACAAGCACATCTTCGAGGCGACGGCGATACTAGCACATCACTTTGTGCAAAATGGCGTGCAGCGCGGCGAGGTGGTCATGATCTTTGCCCATCGCGGTGTGAATCTCGTTGTGGCCATCATGGCAGTTCTGGCTGCCGGCGCTACCTTCTCCGTGTTGGACCCATTGTAAGCTGATCTTGCCAAAAATTCTATATCTTTGTTGACCTAGGGCTAGATATCCTCCGGACCGCCAGTGCATCTACCTTGAAGTCTCCCAACCCCGCGCCCTCATTGTCATCGACAAAGCTACCCAGGAGGCAGGCCCTCTGTCGGACCAAGTGCGCGAATACATATCCGCGAACTTGCAACTGCGAACAGAAATTCCGGCGCTGCAGCTTCGAGACGACGGAACATTAGTCGGTGGTGGGAAGGACGGAAAGGATGTTTTGGACGAGCAGCAAAGCCTCAAGGCTGAACTGCCCGGGGTGCTCGTTGGTCCCGACTCGACTCCTACATTATCTTTCACATCAGGCTCTGAGGGAAAGCCGAAAGGAGTCAAAGGCCGGCACTTTTCGCTGACGCACTACTTTCCGTGGATGGCGGAGACGTTTGGACTGTCTGAAAATGACAAGTTTACCATGCTATCAGGAATCGCGCACGATCCCATACAGCGCGACATCTTCACGCCTCTGTTTTTAGGCGCACAATTGCTGGTACCCAGCAAAGAAGACATTCAGCACGAGAAGCTCGCAGAATGGATGCGCAAATTCGGTGCCACCGTCAGCCACCTGACTCCTGCCATGGGTCAAATTTTGGTCGGAGGTGCCTCGGCCATATTTCCAAGTCTTCATCATTCATTCTTTGTCGGCGATCTGCTGATCCGAAGAGACTGCAGACGATTGCAGAACCTCGCACCCAACGTGCGCATCGTGAACATGTACGGAACCACCGAGACTCAGAGAGCCGTCAGCTACTACGAATTGCCGAGTGCAAGCGAGGCACCAGAGTTTCTGGATACCCTTGGCGAGGTCATACCAGCAGGTCGCGGGATGAATAACGTTCAGTTGCTAGTGGTAGACCGCGAGGACAAGAACAAGATTTGCGAACCTGGCAAGAGCGGTGAGATTTACGTGCGAGCAGGTGGATTGGCCGAAGAGTACTTGGGTCTTCCCGATCTGACAGCTACCAAGTTCGTAGAGAACTGGTTCGTGGACCCCAAGAAATGGGTCGAGGAGGATAACAACAAGGTCAACGCACAAGGAGCAGCCGAACCGTGGCGAGAGTTCTACAAGGGACCGCGAGACAGGCTGTATCGGTCTGGTGATCTGGGCCACTATGGACCCGATGGAAATGTTCACTGTACTGGTCGTGTTGATAACCAGGTCAAGATCCGAGGTTTCCGTATCGAGCTTGGAGAAATTGACTCCCACCTTGCTACACATCCTTTGGTTCGTGAAAACGTTACATTGCTGAAGCGCGATGCTTACGAAGAACCAACACTTGTCAGTAAGTTTTACAATCAACCTGCCGTGAAAGCTGCTCTGACATTACAGGCTACATTGTCCCTGAGATGAAGCGATGGTACCAGTGGCTTGAGGAGCGAGGTGTCACGGAAAATACCACCGAAGATACGAGCATGGTAGCGATGCTCAAGCGGTTCAAATACCTCCGGGATGATGTGCGAGAGCATCTTAAGAAAAAGCTTCCTGCATACGCCGTTCCATCTACTATCGTTCCCCTCATTCGATTCCCTCTCAATCCCAACGGCAAGATCGATCGACCAGCTCTGCCTTTCCCGGAACCAGCGCAACTGGCAGCAGCCGGCGCGAGAAGACCTTCTCAGCTTGGCAAGGCCTTGACTCCTACCGAGAAAATAATGGCAGAAATCTGGGCCGACCTCCTTGCTGATCGCGGTGTCACTGCTGATACAATTAGCGGTAGTGACTCATTCTTTGATCTCGGTGGTCACAGTATCGTCGCACAACAATTGTTCTTCAGGATAAGACAGCAATGGAAAGACATCGACGTTCCAATGAACACGATCTTCCAGTATCCGACCCTACGAGGTTTCTCATCAAGTATCGACCAAGCGCAAGATCCTATCGGCCTTCGTCTTGACACTGCGGAGGCGATCGACGATGAGCCTGAAGATGAAGATTATTCTGCTGATGCCAGAGACTTGGCCAAGCAGCTAACTAACTTCAAGACGAAAGAACCTTTGAAGCCAGGCCAGGAGATTCACACTTTCCTTACGGGTGCCACTGGATTTCTGGGTGCATATGTGCTTCGCAATTTGTTGTCGCGGCCCGGCAAGGTCACTGTCCTAGTGCGGGCCAAAGACGCAGATGCAGCATTTGGTCGCATCCAGCAGACGTGCCAAGCATATGGCATCTGGGACGCTTCGTGGCAGTCTCGCATCACGGCACTGACTGGCAACCTTGAGTCATCGAATTTTGGGCTGGCGCCGGATGTTTGGAATCAGCTCGCCGATTCGGTTGACGTTGTTATCCACAATGGTGCGCTAGTGCATTGGGTATTGCCCTACTCCAGGCTACGTGCGCCTAACGTGGAAAGTACCATGACGGCACTATCTCTCTGTGCTGTAGGCAAAGCGAAGAACTTTGGTCTTGTCAGCTCTACTTCGGTTCTGGACTCTGAGTACTACGTTAAGCTTTCCGAAAAGAGTCTTGCTGAGGGCGGAACTGGTGTACTCGAAGCTGATGACATGGAAGGCTCGCGCAAAGGCCTTGGAACAGGATATGGCCAGAGCAAATGGGCTGCAGAGTACCTCACCCGACAAGCGGGCAAGAAAGGACTCAACGGGTGTGTCATTCGACCTGGATACGTAACAGGAGACCCCGAGATGGGTACCACCATCACAGACGATTTCCTCATGCGCTTATTGAAGGGGTGCATCCAGCTTCAATCCCGTCCAGATATCGAAAACACCATCAACATGGTCCCAGTTACACACGTTGCACGAGTCGTTGTCGCCTCATCACTCAACCCACCCATCTCGCCTATTGGCGTAGCACAAATAACTTCGCATCCACGCATCACGATCAACGAGTTCGTTGGTGTGCTCGAGAAGTACGGATACAAAGTCCCTCAGGTGCCATACGCTGAGTGGAAGAAGAACATGGAAGCATACTGCGCGGACCAGAGCGGCGCAAAGGAAGAACATGCGCTGCTGCCTCTCTACCACTTCGTCACGGGCGACTTGCCAGCAGATACCAAAGCACCAGAACTTGATGACCGCAACGCGGCGCAAGCACTGAAGAAGGACGCCGAGTGGACAGGCCAGGACTGGAGCGCGGGCGGTGCGGTGACGGAAGACACGGTTGGTGTGTACGTGAGCTATCTAACTGAGCTTGGATTCATGCCGAAGCCGGAGGGTAAAGGGTTATTGGAACTGCCCAAAGCGAAGTTGACGGAGAGCATGAAGGAGGGGATGAGTAAGGTTGGTGGACGGAGAGGTGTCTAAATAGGGGGAGTTTTCTTCGCCATGTCGTATTTAGATTTGACTAGACAAAAGTGGAGATCAATGCGCCCAATACTGGGTAGATCGCATTGACGGGAGAATCTACGAATTGGAATGCATTCAAGATTTCCATTTTGTTTGCGGGATGGCAATTGCGTGCTCTACCCTAGAGAGCTCTTCGAAACTACTAAGCGAGAACGACCCTTGTCGGGATCCACCGCCCTTTGCCCTCCGCCGCCGGCAGCAACTAATAGGCGGAAAACTACCACATTCGGCAGTTTGGCTGAATAATGCGTCATCCGCAGAGGCCAAAACTTCATTCGAGCTCGCCGTCGCATACCTAAAAACGACACACTCTCTTTGGTTCCGATAATAAAGCAACAATGGCAGCACCTACCATTTCACGATCTGCTTTGCGTGCAGTGACCCGATCCACTCCTTCGCTACGATCACAGGCCCCGAGGGTCGCCGCTCGCTGTCTGCACCAAAGAGCATCACCCATCACCTCGTCGCCCCTGCAGCAAAGACCAAGAATACAACCATGGAGTCGCAGTACAGGAGCCCAACAAGCAAAGCGCACAATGTTCATCCAGACTGAATCCACACCCAACCCAGACGTACGCCTCCAGCACCAACCATCCTTCTCCGCAATGCTAACCCTTACCAGGCCCTCAAATTCAACCCCAACCAACGCGTCCTTCCCGAGACCATCCCCTCCTCCTTCCTCGAATACCTCTCCCCGCGCTCCACCCTCGCGCCACCGCACCCCTCCCCGCTCGCCGCCCAGCTCCTCAACATCGACGGCGTAACCTCCGTCTTCTTCGGCGTCGACTACATCACCCTCACCAAGGATAGCGCAACGCCCTGGTCGCACATCAAGCCCGAAGCCTTCGCCATCATCAGCGAATTCATCACGTCGGGCCAACCCACCGTCGCCACCGTCGAAGACCGCGCAGGCGAAGCCGGCCAGGAAGGCACGGAGAAGGACTCCCTCGCGTACGACGAGTCCGACGACGAGGTCGTCGGCATGATCAAAGAACTGCTCGAAACCCGCGTGCGGCCCAGCATCCAGGAGGACGGCGGCGACATCGAGTTCCGCGGGTTCCAGGACGGGCAGGTGCTATTGAAGCTAAGGGGTGCGTGTCGCACGTGCGATAGCAGTACGGTGACGCTGAAGAATGGGATTGAAAGTATGATGATGCATTATATTGAGGAGGTCAAGGGTGTGCAGCAGGTTATGGATGAAGAGGAGGAGATTGCGCTGAAGGAGTTTGCGAAGTTTGAGGAGAAGCTGAAGCAGCAGAAGGGGCCGGATGCGGTGGCGGGGACGGTGGGGAAGGGGAGTTTGGATTATGTGGAGTAGCTCGGCGTGGTTTCGATGGGCTTGTAAGTGTATGGAGGTGAAGGCATTCAGTGTTTGTCCTGGGATGGACCATGAGGCAGTAGTGAGCTCGACGCAGCTAGGTGGACAATCAAGCGCCCAGGTCACAGTGTGTTAAGCTGTCATATGTAGCTTTAATGAAGACGTGGCAAAATTCTGTCCTCATCTAGCTCCCTTTCGTACCTTTTTCTAAGAACATTCACACATGGCACTCAAGCAATAACTTCGGCACACTATAGGAATCGAATATGTCTCTCACCACCTTTTCTGAGAGCAAATACCTGCCAAAACTGTGTTCAGCAATCGCGGATATGCCCTGCCACTAGACCACACGCCCTCGATGTTGTCTCCGGGCATATCGGTGGGATCAAATCATACATGGTGCAAGTAGTTTAGGACAAATTAATAAGCTTATCCTATATTTTTGCACAAAAGTTAGTGAATCTAAGGCACGGGCCCCGACTGTGCCCTGCAGGGCATGCTATTGAAGGTTTATGCGTAGAGTTTAACGCGTTCCCGCGGGTAAACGGGGCAATGGGTTCGCGTTTGAGCTAAGGAAGCAGTCTGGTGACGGATGCGGATTGGCGAAGGTGCAGGGGCAGCGAGGTTTATTGTGGTAAAGTTTCCGCGGAGTAGTTTTCCAATGTCGACCCGACCCGCTGGTCTGTAACAAATCTACATGCGAGCTACGTACCTGTCACGAGAGGCTACAGGTCGCTAAATTAGGAACTTCGAGAGCTTGATTAACTAGGCTACTGTGTACATACTTAGGTGTAATACAAGAGGATAGCTAAGGAGCAGGAATATAGGTAAATAAGACTATATAAATAGAGGCTATAAATAAAATATATAGAGGTGTATAGGCTAGCGCTAGTGCTTTAGTAATAGTATAACTAAAGTGTTTAGATACTTAAGGTACCGTAATAGTACCCTTTTTTTTAAAAGTAGACTACCGCTACTTATATAGTATTAAAGTAATTATTATAAGTAGTTAACTATATATAGGGTCGCTAAAGCAGAGTAAGAGTAGGGATAGAAAATAGTAATTATAATTAAGATAGCTTAATAGGGTAGATATTAATTTAGTAATTACTAGCTTTATAGTAGAAATACTAATTATACTTCTCCCTATGCTAACAGATCTGACTAGATAAAGCTAATAAAGTAAGTAATAATAATAATCATCGCAGAAGCTCGCTGGCTCCTGGCTAGAACTTTATTATACGAGCTAGGATTAAGCTAAGTAGCTAAGTAGCTAAGCACGTGATCCCTCTAACTTTATAAATAGCTAGGCGTCTTAGTAGAACTTTTACTCTTTAATAGACTTTATTTATAAGCTCCTTAATTATTATAACTATGCGTTATAATTATGAGCCTAGTACTTTTATAACACTGTATAATATACTTACTTTATACTAATTAATAATTATAGTAGTAAACTATTTCTTACTCCTTATTATTCTTACGCTTACATCTAACTATCTAGAACTCGACACACCCGAGTTCAGGTGTATAGATCGACAGATCCAGCATATGAAGCACTGAGGGTTGATCTACGACAGGACTGTCGAGTGCCTCTAGAGGGAAAAGCCAGAAACCAAACGCTGGCCTTACCAACTTATCTGGAACCTCATCGCGGTCACGGCCATCCGATTCAATCTTCCATCTCTCATTCTCTTTCTGTATCCACTGCTCTGCTCCTCGCCGATCAATAACCCTACCAAAGTCTATGAGTGGATCGTGTCTCAAAAGGAACTTGTACTTGATCTGCGGAGCGGAGACGCGAAATTTCGCTAGTATTTGCTGCCACTGGCGAACTGTTTCCTTGTTGTCGCTGGTACCGATCACAGTTTTTCTCAAATCACATCCAACGGCGCGTGGATCCCGCTGTGAGCGTTTGAAGGTGGGCGGATGAGCGTGAATAGGAAAAGAACGATTGTAAAGGTACTCTTCGTATCCGATTCCGCTCTTGAAACTGAATAGCTGACGCCCGAATTTGACCGTTGACACGAGAAAAACTTCATTCAGGCCTGCCAATATCTGTTCAACGGTTGTTCGCACATTGTCCCCGAATTTCGAGGGGTCCACCAGGTCTATTTCGTTTGTTATCAGCCCATTGAAGTCAATGGCCATGTTGAGAAGTCCGATATGGTGTGGATCCCACTTCGTTTTGAGACGATAAAGGAAGTCAAACAGAGTATCTTCGATTGAAAACGAGGGGCTTATTTGCAGAAAGTCGAATTCCGGGTTGAAGTATAATGTGCCAGACCCTTGTTCGTTTCCTTTCTCGTCCACAAATGTGCAAGGAATGTGAACTCGATAGAACCGAAGGGTCTCGTCTCTGGACTCTCGGTTCACCCGCAAAAGCTTGCTTAGCACCTTATGCCCACAGACGAGAGCGCGAAATCTTGGTTGGTCGCTCTCTATCACTGACAGGGCATCTTCGTTGGGAGGCTGTTCTTTATCTCTGGGGAAACGTAATGCAATGATATCATCACGGGCCTTGATTCGTAATTGGATCATGCGATTTCGCTCCAGCGCATGTCGCCATATCTTGAGGCGTAATTCTTTCGGCAGCAGTGGGAACAATGAGAAAGTAGCTTGTGTGTCGTGCGTAACATCCTCATCGAAGTTGATGGGTTTAAGGTGAGGTTGGTTCGTAGATGACATGTTGTATCGAACAAAGAGATCGTGAAGTCAATCAGCTGTACCGCTCAGGCGTAAGACGGTCCTGTTGAGTTGAATATTGGTAGAAAGTCGTTCAGTAGCTGTGTTTGGACAAGGGTGGAGGCCACAAAGAGCAAGCGGCCTTGGGGCACAAGCGCACCAACATTCGCATTACGTAATGCTCTTGTGACGTCAGTGGTGTTTCGTTTGACCCGAGGACGGCGTTTGGCTGACAGGCAGGCGTCAGCTGTGCCTATGTATAGTGGCGCAGGGAACTTGGACCCCACCCGGTCCAGAATGACATTCGTACGAATCAGGAAATTTCGCATTATTCCAAAACACTAACGAGTTGAAACGATAAGATTCTTGACACAATCTCTACAGCGAGAATATTCGAGTCGCAACCTCACTATCTCCAGGTTGCTTTTACGCTTTTTCCCCGACGTCTCCATTCCACCAAGGTTCAACGCAATGACCGGACTATTAGGACGAAAGAGTGTGCTTGTCACAGGGTGAGTCGATGTTGAGGAGTATGAACCCCTTCTTTTCGTGGCTAAGATGAATAGGTGTACTCCAGGTGGTATTGGCTATGCAGTAGCCAAAGAATTTTATCAGCGCGGATATCATGTCATAGCAACGGCTCGAAGGCCAGAGCTACTGGAGGAATTCCGCAGGCAAGGAATGGACGCTATTGCACTTGATGTAACAGACGCCACAAGCATCAAGACTTGTCGACAAGAAGTTAGGAAGCTTGTTGATGGCAGACTAGATATCCTTATCAATAACGCGTGCGTCTCGAGATACTGCTACAATACGCATACTAATTGCAATATACAGCGGACGTGGACTTACCATGCCGGCTACCGATATAAATCTCGACGATGCCCGCGATGTCTACGAAACCAATGTCTTCGGAGTGATGGCGATGGTTTCCGCTTTCGTGGATCTAATCATTCCCGCCCAAGGCCTGATAATCAACGTAGCCTCAATCTCTGCACTCATTCCGTATGTTTTCGGTTCAGTGTACGCGAGTAGCAAAGCTGCGTTAGCTTCGTATTCGCGCACTCTCCGTACTGAACTTCGACCGTTCGGTGTTCGTGTGCAGGTCGTCATGGCTGGCACAGTTAAAAGCAACATAGGCGCTGCTTCATCATCCAAGTTGCCCCAGAGCAGCTTGTACCAGTGCGCGAAGCATTTGTATGAAGCTAGGTTGGGATTTTCACAAAAGAAAACGTCCAACCCTATGTCGACTGAGGTGTTTGCATACAAGTTGGTGGACAATGCCCTCCGACCAGAGGTAAATCTATTTTGGAGGAATTGGTTCGGAAGGTCAGACTGGTTTTATTACGGTGGAATGTCGACACTGCTTCACAAGCTGTCGCTGTTCGGAGAGTGGATGCTCGATTTCGTTATGTACAGAAGATTTGGGATGCATGAGCTGGAGACAATTGTACAAGATAGAAGACGATGAACTATGAGGACTCCGTAGCACAGTGCGATCTAATATTGGAATTCTATTATTAAAAAGATGCATTAACGTGCCACTGTGAAATTTACCTGATAGGATGCACCTGAGGTGGCCCAGTGAATACGTAATTGACTTGTTTCTCGAGAGTGAACTTGTAATCTAGCGGGTCAAGGTGTCCGCCCATGTTGCTGGAAGTCGCAGCATGCCGCAGTACAACGCACTCGCGCTACAATAACAGGATGATAAACTAATTCTACGGTTGGTCTTATCTAGGACAAAACTGAATGTATATATGTGGTAGATATGGAAACTGTTGTACAACGAACATGAACATGATATCTAAACAAGACTAGAAATGATGGAATACAGAGAGACAGAAGACAAATAGCCGTTACGGTTGCTCTTGCTGGGGCTTCGGAAGCGCAATCGCGTTGATGCGATCCGCCAGCTCTAGGCAATGCTCATGGTCAGTTCCCCCAATGAGAACCGAGCCAATACTGTACTCATGTTTACCCATCTTCCCTCTCGTCCACCCTACTATCACCATGCGACCCTCTACCAATTCCTTCTCAAACGTTTCCTCGAATGAATCTCTGTTCCCAAGGACAGCCAAGGGGTTGATCAAGTAGGAATAGACGAATCCGTGTCTTTCATAGAAATTACCCTTCAATAGTCCCATGAAATAATCTCCAGTGATGCGAACATTTAGGTCGACAATTTGTTGGCGTCCAGCAGAATCGGTCATGACGTCACAGCCTAGAGGGCCCCAGTAACCCCTTGAGTGACAGTACGATGCGGCTTTGTTGATTATATCGCTGTATTCCTTCTTGTATCTGCCCTGGCGCTCGTAGTCAATGATACTAGCACGATAAAGGCCTTCCTCATCCAAGAATTGTTCTGCAGTACAGATGAACTCTGCTCTGCCCGATTTGGTGATGAACATGGATTGGTTCTTAGTGTCACCCTCGACGTAATCTTGGATGAGAAGGCTAACAGGTCGTAGGTGCTCATTTTCCGGAGTGAGACGGCGTAGCATGCGTGCAACCTCCATCTCGAACAGTTTTGTTCGCTCAGCCTTTTTAGTTTCGGTCCGAATGACGAAGACGCCTTGACCTGCCAAGGATTGCGGGAACTTGACCACGAAGGGAGTGGGTCGATCTCGTACTACTCCAACAATGCGTCGTGCTTCGGCCTCGACTACATCGTCGTCCAGTACATCTGCTGAGGAGAGGGTTGACTCGATTACTTGAGTTTGGGGTGTCGGTAGACCAGATAACGCGAGATCGCGCTTCGACATGAGACCGTAGTGTACGTCTTGGTTGACAATGGTGAGGTGCTCATCGAGAAAATCAAGTGGAGGGTAAGGTGAGATTTTGACTCCAGGTTTAGGTTTAAACTCAGTAGGGTTGGGAATGAAGGAGAGATTCGGACGCTGAGCTGGAATGAGGGAATTGAAGGTCCGTTGAGCGTCGGTATGCGCTGCGGGTGGGCTTTCTGTAATTCCGTTCTTGGCGTCGGCCCTAGGAGGATCGATGTCGAACAGATACAGCTGTATTGGGCCTGCCGCGAAGGCGTGATTCTGTGAACCGTTGCCTAGGCAGATCCTTGCGATAAACTCGTTGTCGAGCTTCGGTAGCAGAGGGGACTGAAATGTATATTTCGAACTTTCGGGTAACGATGAGGATGCCGATCCATTCGGAGGACAAAGTGCAATAACATGTGCGACTTCGTTGGGGTCACCGCCATCTAGAGAATATAGATCATACAGAGTTCGATCTACCTCTACGGAAGGAATTTGAGGAGCCATGAGGATAGATAGCAGAATGACTAATGCAGTCACTGGTGTGTCTTGATGTCTGGAAAAGAGAATCTTGAATGGATTGAGCTTCGAAATGTGGGTCACGAGACCATATGGAGACTGACATCGGAGTCGACATGAGAACAAAAAGTATCGAAATAGCTAGAGCTTCACCCATTGACATCACCGCTTTGCAGTAGAAGTAGGCTGACAACGCGAGGCGAAGCGAAGGAAGATAATCGTGGGGCCGTTTCAAAATGAGCCGTACCCAGGGCGCTAGTTGGAATCCGGCAATCTGGGATCCTTGTCAGCCATCCGAATATTTTCTAACCACGTTACTGTGCCCGTGCGCGCAGCGACCCGAATCGCGCAGCGACCCACCCAACCAACATTGGCCTACCAGCAAAAATGAGGCTGTAGAGCCACATATAATAGCTATTATCACAAGATCTTGAGGTGTAGTAGTATATAGGATAATGCGATTAATTTATACTATCTATATTTTCCTAGAAGCTTGATTGGGCGGCCACTTTTGGCTAGTTTTGGTGGTAGTTTAGGTGCTAAGGATGCCGGGCCCTTACCACTACTAGAGGCTACAACACGACGCTTTTTTACTAAATTTAATAGAGCTTTATGTAAGGCTTTTCGCTTAGGCTTATTTGCCTATTATAATAGTTTTTAGGAGGTTGCAGTCTTTTTATTCCGTTATTTTTGCTCTTTTGCAAGCCTGGCATTTTTGGCCTTTATAGCCCTCTTATTCTCCTTCCTTTTTTTAGACTCCTCTCTCTTAACACGCTTCCTTTTAGCCTCTTTCTCTTTAGCAAGCTTATTGCTAGCTCTATTAATCTTACGCTAAGTAATTGCAACTTTCTCTTGCTCTTTGTCTCTCTCTTTAATAGCTAAACGTGTGTTTGCCTCTCTAATCTTGCGAGGAGACTAAAGGACTACTCTACTATAGTAATTTTATTATTATTATAGGTTAAGAGGCTTGCTTTGCTTCTTATACCTTGCTTAGAGCTAAAAAGCGTTTTAAAGTTGCTCGCTTTTATACTTAGCCATGTCCTTGTCTGCTTAGAGTTTGTAAATAGTAAGAGAGAGAGATCTAGCCTTATTTAAAGCTAGGTCTTTTACTATAGAGCGTAAGAGACGCTGCACTTGCTGGAAGTTGCCCTTAATAGCTACTAGAGAGTCCTCTGAGGCCTTACTTTTATTATAAGAGTCATAGTTAAAGCGTTTAAGTACACGCTCTAATTCCTAAGGCTATATACCTATAGCTTCCTAGGCCTTTAAAATTATGTCTTCTTTAAAGGAGGAGACCCAGGCCTGCTAGAAGAGCGGAAAAAAGTCGCTTTTGTTAATAGGAATTAGCCTTTAGGTGGTTTGGAGATGGTCACTGAGCGCCTTAGAGTAGGCTAATAAAAGAGACTTAAACATTACTATATTAAGTAGTTGAAGCGTATAGGTAGAGTAAGGTGGTAATATGGCCAGGATAATGCGGTGGGATTTGCAATAATTAATAAAATCTATTATAAGGTGACTGCTATAGCTATCTATAATAAGGAGATGGTAATCTCTGAGTGCCTTCTTTTTTGTAGTCCGTTAAAACACCTGTTTAAGCCAGGACAGGCCTATCTCATTATTGCTCTATCCTGTGGGAGAGGTAGAGCAGAAAATGTCGTGTTTTCCAACCTCTATACCGGCAACCCAGGTGTCTCTTAAACCACCCAAAGCTGCAAAGATGAGGCCAGGTGGTAGAGCACTCCTATTAGCACAAATTGTTGCCAAGCAAGTGACAAATTCTCTCTCTCTATCCTGGAGAGCTGCTGTTACCTCTTTTCTCTCCCACATCTCACGGTTGAAGATGCGTTTGGAGCGTCCTAAGATGCCTATAAGGAAGCCCTTCTCATCCATATTATATGTGTTACATGCCTGAATGTTGTACTGGGCCATCTTCTCGTAAAGGAGATCAAAATAGAGCCTGTATTTAAGGTAGGAGTTAACGTGGTGGCGAACAGCGTCTATTGCCTTGCTCTATTTTAAGACGATATGGTTGTTGTTTCGGTGGAGGAAGCGTGACACCCAGGACTCTGAGATTTCTTAGTAGGTAATAACTAAGGCAAAATTGCGCATTATCTCTTTTGTGGGAGGCAGCCTGCGCTCTGTAAGCTTGTTAATATGCTATAGGAGGGCCTGCTCTTGTTGTAGGCTAAGAGCGCGTTAGTTAAGATCTTTGGTGGTCCTGGACTACTAACTGCCCTGCTGTCTGCGGCGTAGCGTGGTTACGCTCACACTAAACATTTTCGCGAATTATCCATACGAAAGTTTTTTCCCTGGTTCTTGCGCATTATATGCTGCAATCGCATCGTCAATTAGTGCCATGGTAGTGGAGTTATAACGCGTTGAAGTTGGTTACTTGTCTGCAGGTTTGGTGTTGGTGGGTCGCTGCGCGATTCGGGTCGCTGCGCGCACGGGCACAGTATGGTACTAGTGCGAAAGTTACGCCCCCATGCCGAAGTGTCAGCCAACAGAACCGCGCGCACTGCCCCAGCGATCATCTCCCTTTAGCTTTGCACTAACTCCTCCCTGATTCCGTAAAAAGAACATGACGTCACGTACATGTCGATCTTCCTCGACTTTGAACAACGGCATAGCCCAAACTATGCCGAAGGTATGTGCTCAAGCGAGGAAACATCTGTGCCAACAGTCAGTCACCAAAGTTTCGAGAGGTGCATAACGCTCCTGTAGTGACGGAGGTAGACAATGATCCTGTACGATGACGAAGCCCAAGACGAGAGTAACGATGTATGCACCTCCATAGAATTGATAGTCTCAAAGGGTATATAACCATACAGAAGAACGAACTCTGGATATCATCAGCAACAGCAACAATAACTCCAACACAGCAACAGCCACTGCAACTCCAACACCAAAAGATCAACAACAACCATCTTCAATCAATCAATACAGCTCACAGCTCACCACTTCTCTCTCAACACAACTACTTTTGATCAGCCTTTCCTTCATACAAAGAAGCTCGAACATTCAAAATGCGTTTCACCGCGGCACTGTCGACTCTTCTCCTGGGTGCCAGCCTGACCACCTCGGTCCTTGCGGCACCCAGGCCAATCGAAACCCAACTGGAACGTCGCTTCCAAAACCTCGATGATGATGTGCAAGCCGATTATGCGACCTGGGAATATTTCGCCGGGAACTGCGGTGGCGGCTCGTCCAAGCGCAGTCTCCACAAACGGGCTATCGATGTACCAATGTCCGATTCAATGGAGATGGATGTTCCGCTTGGGCTCAAGACCAGTCAACTCAGGTCCTGCATTGGTGTTGTTATTACCGGAAAGAAGAAGGACGGAGGTCTCTTCCGTGTCCTCGGGCATTTCGCCGCTGCCCATTTCATGTTGCAGTCTGAGTGGGACAAGTTCACCTCAGAATACAACAAGGCTGGGGATATCGACAAGGGTACTACGCAGGGCTATATGTCTGTCCCCGATTACAAGAAGAAGTACGAGAACGGAGCTACAGGCTTCTACGCGGATGAGAATGGCGAGAAGAAAGACGCGACGAAACTCTCGGAGGAATTCGAGGACGAGTTGAAGAAGCGTGTGGACGATCTTGTTGACGGCAACCCACAAATGTTTCCTCGCGACGTAGACATCGCGGAAGGTTCCACAATGGAAGTGAATGAGAAAAATGAGGTTTTCATCAATGGTAAGAGGGTCTAGGTGTGAGCATGCAACAAGCAAGCCAGCGGAGGATCTGATCGAGAAGATTGGTCATGTATTTGTATCTCAGGAACTGTAGCGATGGGCTGCTAAGCGGGTTTCACTGTTTACTGTCTGTCTGTACTATTAGCTTTCCTATCCATGTCCCCTAAATTCAATGAATTGCATAGGCTTTTGATCAAGTCATCAAATCGGAAAGTGATGAGCTTCAAAATAATTAAGATTGTAGACGTTGGGAGACAGAATGACAATTTGAGATGCGAGTGTGCTGAAACTCATTGACATACACTGGTCGCGTAACAGTCACGCCCACCCGGCTAACTGCTACATAATGTCATATACGTATGTAGGACGAGATAATATATGAATACTTTGAGAAAGTTGGCTGCTATGATCAAGAGTTGGCAACCACGAAGCCGTAGAGACAGAAAACGTTTCCAGAGAGAGAAGAGCCGGAAAGGATACACTTAAACATGATCTAGGTAACTTAAATATTCTTGATACAGAGATATGAGTGCCTGCCTTTTAATGGACGGTGTATATTAGAATGCATCTTGCTTTGAATTACCTAAAACATTGCTATGCAAGTCCGACCCTAGCTTGCATCCATTTTGCCAAAAAGCGGAGTATCTCTTCGTATGTAGGCATAACTGCATAACATTTGTAACGCTATAAGATTTATTATTTTTCGCATGTTACAAAAGAAATACATCTTGGGGTTGTGGGCCCATAGTCCCAGCCCATCACACCATCTCATAGACACCACTAGTAATATGATCGCGCTCAAACACACTTCCCCACTCAGACCAACTCACAGCACTTCCAGAATACCTACTGCTACTCCGCACGCTTCTACTCCGCAGACTTCTCATCCTCCTAGGCGGCAGCTTACTCCTGGGTCTCGGTCTCGGCTTGGCTTTCCTCTCTCCCTCCCATTCGTATGTCATTGGGGAAAACGCTATCACGTCGCCTGAGCATCCGGAAGATCTCTTGTCTTCGCTTATTAGAAGCGCAAGGTTGTCCCAATCGATCTCAATCTTTGAACTTGGTAGGCTGAGTTCGAGAAGCGGTGTCTTGACGTCCGCGCGGGAGAGCTGTGTAGCATTGATGATCTGCTCCTCGGTGATACCGAACTTCAGGCACATCTCCCTGAAGATGCTGTCCTGCTTTTGGTAAAGACGAAGTGGAGTGTCAAGCTCAGCCACTTGGCCCGCGTCAATCACGCAAATACGGTCATACCAAAGAACCGTGCGCAGACGATGTGCGATACAAAGGACAGTGCGATTGCGAAATGCGCGGTGCATCGTGGCTTGGATCTGGTCGTCTGTCTCTGTGTCCAATGCTGCAGTTGCCTCGTCACAAACCACAATGCGACTCGTTCTTGTCAACACGCGTGCAACTGCGAGCAATTGTTTCTGGCCTAGGGAAAAGTTCGTGCCCTCGTCTTGTACAATGTCACTCGGGTGAACGGTGCGGTCTAGGCAGGCGCCCTTGAGGGCTTCCCAGATTGTTGAGTCAGGGAGCTCGTCGAAGGGATCAAGATTGCTGCGTATGGTACCCGCGAACAGAGCCGTCTCCTGTGGAATGATGGATAATGCATGGCTTCGTAGATCTTGGAGCGACACCCGAGAAATATCATGTCCGTCAATCGAGACAGATCCGCCGGACAGTTCGGTCAACCGGAAGAGCGTGTTCACGATGGATGACTTCCCCGCGCCTGTGCGCCCTACGATAGCTACGTGTTCGCCGCCACTTACACGCAAATTCACGCCTTTAAGTGCTTCGGGGAGGCCAGGGCGGTATCGCATGCGTGTCTCGGCAAACTCGACTTGCCCGTGCCTGGGCCAGCCTTCGATAGGTGGATCGACAGCATCGTCCGGTTCTTGGGGAATATTATGAGCATATTCATAGAGGCGTTCAGTCGAGTTGAGGGCACTTTCCACGTCCGCCCATTCTCGTACGACTACTTGGATGACCTGTACCGCTGATAACATCAAGCTAAGAACCAGACCAGAGATGGCCGGGTTTTGCGAGTGGCGGTTCACCAGAACTAAGACGCCCATAGCAGTGACCAACAGAATCGCGGCGGCATCCTGTCGAAGGCTTAGCCACCTTTGCACTGCGAAAGTCGTGAAAGAGGCGCTATTGAGGTCGTCTGCAGCCTCGCAGAGCTTTTGCAAGAAGTGTTGGTGCATGCCAAAGACTCGCAGCGTCGAGATTCCGGATACGCCTTCTACGAATCGCGTATACATAACCGAGCGGAGGGTCGATTCGTGTCGCTTGACCTCGCGGGCAGTGGAGCGATAATATATGGCCAAAAACACCAGAATGACAATAAGGACGCCGACCGCGATTCCAAACCAATGAAAATAAGCGATAACGAGTGCGAATAGCGCGGTGAGTCCGGATATAGAAATCGAGAACATCCGCAAAGCTTCGGGTAAATGGTAGTCCATGGCCTCAATGTCAGACGAGAACCGATTCGTCAATCGGCCGGCGGGTGTCGAATCGAAGAAGTGGGTAGGAGCATGAAAGACGCGCGCTACCGCTTTGTTGAGCAAGACTTGGCTGGCGCGCGTGCAGCAAAATGCTATCAGAACCCCAAACAGATAGAGAAAGAGGATTTGGCCGCAGCCAAGCGCCACATAGATGTAGATGTAGATGTTTCTGTGGATGTCAAAGTGGCCAGAGCTCCACCATGCGAGCCAAAGCTGTGCCAGGACCATACATCCAGACCCTGCAAGAAGCAAAGGGAAGCATAGTATGGCGAAAAATGCGCTACCTGGAGATACGAACAGCGAGCCGTAAACGTTCCATGATACCGATCGAGTCTCTTGGTCTTCATCCTGGATAAGAGTGTCGGCCGTATCTGCGTCTATGTTGCCGTGTAGGTCCGGACCCTCTGCACTGCCGCTTGAAGTCTTAACGGGATTAGAATGTTGGTTGTCGTCTTCCGAGGCGCTACCGATGCTAGCAAACTCGGGTTTATTCTGCAAAAGATCCGAAAAACTACCCAGAAATCGTATGATTCCGTCTTCTAGCCACAAGATACGATCGCACCTATGGAGCACGCTCATGTTGTGAGTGCAGAGGATGCGGGTCTTTGTACACAACACTTTGCCGCAGATAGCGTCGTCCATGATGGCGCGCCCAACGTTGGCGTCTACAGCGCTGAGGGGGTCATCAAGGAGGATGACATCCTTCTCTGAGTACATGGCACGGGCCAGACTGATGCGTTGTTTTTGACCGCCAGAGAGAACGACGCCGCGCTCTCCAACAACTGTTTGGTCGCCGTGAGGAAGTGAACCAAGATCCCTGGACAATGAACAAGCTTGCAGTACGGCATTGTACCATGGTCGCTCGAACGGACGCCCGAACAGAATGTTATCGCGAACTGTGCCGTTCAGCATCCACGGCTGCTCAGGACACAGAGCGTGTGAAGCGCCCCATCGTACAGTCCCAGATACTCTGGCCATGTCACCGGCGAGTGCTGATAAGAATGACGTTTTGCCCGATCCGACACTTCCTATGACGGCCAAGAGCTCTCCACGTTCGATTGTCAGGTCGATGTCCCGAAGATGGAATGCTGGTTTAGTTACGTTTCCCGTAGGCAATGGAACAACGGTGAATCCTTCGTCCTTGACTTCGACTGATGTATCAGATTCTTTGGCATCGCCCCAAACAAAATTAGCGTGATGCACCTCAACAGCGGCGTCGAGTACTGGATCGACCTCGTTCTCCTTGATCTCATGGGTGCTCAAAAATTCCTGAATTCGTGACATGGACGCACCGCTATCCTTGCATGCTTGAATGCAAAGCGGCAGGTAGATAAGCGGCATGCGCAAACTTGTGAAAAGGGCGGTGGATGAAAATACAATAGCTGGGGATAGGCCCGAATGTGTCAGTGCGAACGTGATGAAAGAGATCATGGCGATCAAGACCGGTAGCCCCTGAGAGATGGCTCCTACGGCACTCTTAACTGTAGTGTACGAGTTAAGTTTGCGATTTTCTGTAGCGCGGATGTCCCTGATCTGTTGCGCAAATCCTTCTTCCCAGCCAAAGAATTTGACTGGTCGGATAGCGTTCAGGACCTCATGTGTGAGGGAGACACGCGACTCGGCACTTTTTTCCGTACTCTTTCTTTGCCGAAAGAGAATACCGACCCCCAGGACGAGCGCAGTGAATCCCAAAACGAGCACACCAAAACCGGCGAGTGCGCTCACTCGCAGATTGACGATCACTACTGCACGTCAGTATTGCTCCCACGTACATAAGGCATTCCAGGACTCACACAGAGAGAGGGCGGTCGCCAATGATAAAGGGGCAGTCCAGAGGATGTGAAGCGCGCTCGCCGTCTGAGCTATCCGAGCACAATCAAACGATAAGAACCCTGTCAGCAGACTGGTTGTATAATCTTCATGTTCCGCCTCTTGACTCTCCTGACCAGCTCCTTCATAAGTTACATCTTGGTCTAAGGGTTTACCCTTATCCAGAACTCTCACTGACTTGTTGAAGATAGCTGAGGTCAAGATCGCGCGTGATTGGCCTCCAATAACACCCAACAAATACATGTAGTGGTTATGGGTAAGACTCTGTGTCACAAGCATAGCGATAATGCCACATAAGTAGGCGATACCATGCCATAATGGTGGTCCTGGCTTATTTGAAAGATGCGCTACGTAAGCGTCCATGGAAAATTGAATCAGGTATCGCAATGTGTAGGGCGTGACGACTAGTAGGATATCTGCCATGCCTCTACAAATTCCAGCAATCCAAAACTCCTTCTTGAAAACCTCATATAAGGCCCAGAATAATGCGTGTTTGCATCCTGCCCGAATATTCCTATCGAAGGAACTTTGCACGACATCTACTAAAGGCTGAGCACGGCACTCTGGATGTACGAAGGGGAGTTCGTGTAGCTTGAGTGGTTTTCGGTACCCTCTCTGGAGGATGTCAGTTACTAAGCTAGAAGATCGCTGATTCTAAAAAAAACTCACCCATAGTAGCCCTGATGCCCATTCGAAGATGAGTCTGCTGAACCAATTTGCATCGACCTCCGCGGATTGTTTCCTGGCATGTTGTTGATCTTTGTGAGGTGTAGTGTCGTGTGTAGTCGGTGATGACGGTTGTGAATTAGGACTTTCTTTGTAGATACTTGTCTTTGATGTATTTCGTGTGTGGCTCCCTGTAGAAGAATTCGCCAGTGCCCTTGACCATACCGAATCTGGACCGGATTCTGGCAGGACGGCGTCGTTCTGGGCCCCAATGCATTGGAAACTAAGGCCTGTATTAACACTAAGGTCTGTTTTCGCAGCGTCCTTGCGTTCCATGGTGTCAAAAGACAAAAGTCAAGGAGCAAGTGGTATTCTTTTCGACAGGGTTGCCGATTGATAGTACAACTGCTATTTTGGCAGGAATACCATGCCAATTTCTTTGGAGCTATGGAACTGTCGTCACTGGTAGTGAATACGTCTTAGGTAGGTCAGCCACTGGCATAGCCACAATTACGTATGTGGGGCCGAACATGTAGCCCTGGTTTCGCTAAGATCCTCGGGTGTCATTGTCAGCCATGTCGATCCTACGTGCCTAGCGACCCGTTAGCATATCCCAAAGAAGACAATTGCTGGCGCGCGCGTCCAGGCTCACAAATATAGAGAACATTAGTTTCACTTTTTTTCTTTAGATATACATGGGCCCGAAATACTGAACTTCTCGCCAAACATCACATTTTCAGTTTCGCCAACTATAATTCATCAGTCACAAACACAATGAGATCGACCGCCCCAGAGATCGAACTTCTCACGACCCTCGCGGACCTTTACTCTTTGGATGGAGGCAATAGCGACGACGTCGCTCTCGCATATGCTTTCCCCAACCCGACACAAGTCGCAGCTTCACTAACTGTATCCCGCAAATACGCATATCAAGGACCGCGAACCAAGAAATGGGCGCCTGATACACTGGCACGCATAACGCTTGCCTGTCTGGCACAATACTATGGCTTTATTGTAGGGCCCATGGACCTTTATCTCTTCGACCTTGACAGAACCAAAATGGAAAAGCTAGCTGAAACGTTCAGCTGGGTCTAACCTGAGCCCTGGCACCAATCCGATGCGCGGACCGTACTCCAGAGCTTAAAGCCATCGCAGCAGCCCAGACTACGATTTGTCGAGGACTCCGACAAACTAGCTGTGTTAGACAAACGGAAAGCTGTCATCACACCCATGGACTTCCTCGACGGTCACGGCCCCTTGGTGGATCAAGAGACGCACTGGGATTTACTGAGCAAACGCACGCTAGCTCGTTCAGATCTTCCGAGCCCACCGACTCAAGTCATCGACACTGTTCTCCGCGCTGCTGACAAAGATGATGAGGTGGCGCTGCAAAACGAAATTGATCGAATGCTGGAACCTATTGCTTCGCACCCGTTACCTTTCGTTGTCAAGCTGCCGCTAGGAATGGGAGGGCATGCAGTGTTCATCGTCAAAGATGCGGAGAAGCGTCAGAGTTGTCTAACGATCCTTCGAGAAGAATTACCGGCCATGTTTCAGGCGCTGACACCCATGAACGAAGCCAAGACCCCTGTCAGCCTACTCCTGCAGGACATGGTGGACGGGCCATCGGACGGAGTCTCCATCTTTATTACGAAAGCGGGTCGCCCAATCTATATCAGTACATCGGAACAGATCCTAGATGGGCGCGACCAGTGGTCCGGCGGGTACATGGATTACACCCGCCAGACGGCCCTGGGCGAAAAATACCGGGACACAATGGATAAGGTGGCCACGTATGTCTTCTCACGCGGTTACTATGGGCCCATGGGGGTGGACGTTATGACGGACAAGCACGGTCAGCAGCTCATTGTGGATATGAATGTTCGTCAGACAGGAAGCTACACCTTAGGTCTCATGAAGAAGCATTTTTATGAGCAACGAAATTTGCCGTTCGCTGGTCTCCTGGTTCCATTGGGAATACTAGGCACTCGCGATGGTTTCGAGCAGAAGTTTGCGACAGAAATTGATGATGGTACGATAGTAATTGCCTCGTGGTGTCGAGGAAAGGCTGGGCCTGGAGCGCTGTTCACGTGGAGCGCTTGCGGATTGCTAGTGGGAGGGAAGACTCGAAAGGAGATGGAAGCGCTGATAGAGAAGCTGTACAATATGAGGGCTGTGAAGTAGGGTGTGGAAGTTCGCCTTTGGTGTTCACATTCTTCGGTGTACCTTATCTTTAAGTTAACGTGTTCGGCAAGCGAGTGGATCAGGCAAGTAAGCGGATCACTCTATTTTACTAGTAAAACCGTGATTTTTACACCCCTGTTAAGGCTCTTAATACTTAATAATAAATTCTAAATTTTTAATGTAGTTATATTATATGTGTAAGAATAACTATACTAAATTTCTATAGTTCTAATATATGTAGTTATTAAAATATGGCGTATGGGGACCAAAATACCCCTATAATATAGTAATTCTTAAATAACGTCCAGTTTCTTTAGGCTAGAGCTTAATAATTTTAAATATATAAATTATTTATATCGGTGCAGCCAGCTATATAACTTTATAAATATTACTATTATGTATTAAGATACTTAACAGGGGTATAAAAATCACGGTTTTACTAGTAAATGGAGTGATCCGCTTACTTGCCTGATCCACTCGCTTGCCGAACACGTTATTGCTTGATTATGTAATTACTTTTAGCCAATCACAATACGCCTTCTACCTTGCTATGCTCACTGCTCCACGCTATAGAAAACTTCACAACAATTCTGAAATAAGAAGAATTCTTGATTCTGATCTTATTTGTCCAAAGTACGTGCCTTTTCTCGCCTCCTTCTGTTGGTGTGCTCACACTGACGCTGCCGCACCTCGCGTGCGGATTTGCGATACTATTACGACGCGCTTCAAAGCCTCATCGTAAATTTAGTTCGACTATTGGTCTTCATTCAGAATACTCAGAGGACGTACAGGTGCGAAATCTAGACTATGACATATCTGCCACTGTCAAACGGGGGGCGCAGACCCTGTCAGCCAGGTCAGCGCAGGGTAAGCCAAACAACCACCGCATTCGCTCTTGGCACGGGCTCATCAACATGTAGTTGGATAAAACTACTTCAAGACTAATGACTGAAATTCTCTATTTGCTATCCAAAGTTTGCACATTGCAAAAATATGTTGTCCTCGAGTTACTTTACCCTTATTCCCATCGGGCTCCTTCTCTTCGTGCACAGCGTCAGGCGTTTGCAAGCATGGCACCGACGACGCACCTTCGAGGTAGCAAATGACTGCCAAGCAATGCCTCATTTCTCGCGGTTCCGAAATCTTATCGAACAAGTCAAAGCTATTAAGTCGCATACCTATCTAGAGATGTGGATCGATCGATATGCGAACATTGGCAAGACATTCTCGAGCGCTACAATGAGCATTGATCAAATCATCTTCACTATAGAACCAGAGAACATCAAAACCATCCTCGCCACTGATTTCAATAGTTTTGAGCTGGGGCAGCGGAGGAGAACTTTGATGGGTCCTGTTACTGGACCAGGGATTTTCTCCAATGACGGTGCTGCATGGAAGCATTCCAGGGTATGTGCGTATATGAGCAATAGCGGCAACATGCACGACTCTAACACTGGATTCAGACACTCATACGACCAAACTTCACAAAGATGATAATATCGGACTTGTCGAAATTCGAATCTCACGTGCAGGACCTACTTAAGGTGCTACCGGGGCCTGATGTGCGTTCTGCTCTAGTCGAAGTCGACCTCATGCCGCTGTTTTTCCGCATGACTCTTGACTCAGCATCTGAGACATTACTTGGTGGCGAAATGGCCTTCCACTCGCAACTCGATGCTCCAGGCTCTGAGTCAATGCGTTTCATGGACGCTTTCGATTTCATCCAAAACAGGATCCATCGACGAAACATCATTGACCGAGGATGGGGACGCCCATTCGGCCTAGCGTACTCGCTGTATAAAGGCACTAGGAAAGATAAGTTTGAACAGGCTTGTGAGACAGTACAATCGACCATAGACGCTAAACTTCTGGATTTCCTAAGGCGGCCGGTCAAAAAGATCGAAGAAGACAGGACGTACGTCTTTCTCGAAGAGATGGCCAGAACAACACGCAATCCACTGGAACTGAGGTACGAGATCCTGAATGTATTGATGGCCGGAAGAGATACCACTGCCGCCCTGCTCACGAATACCTTTTTCGTTCTTGCACGTCATCCCGATTTATGGTCTCGGGTACGTGCAGAAGTGGAGGAGACATTTGCAGGTCAGCTTCCAGACTATGAGAGCCTTCGAAACATGAAGCAGCTGCGCAACCTTTTGAACGAATGTGAGTGGCTCACAGTCAATGATTGCTTGAGACTTATGACTGACCCGAGTAACAGGCCTCCGCTTATACCCACCTGTCCCATTCAATGCCCGCACTGCCATGAAAGACACAGTACTTCCTCGTGGCGGTGGTCCCGACGGTCAATTGCCCGTCATGGTCGAGAAAGGTCAACAAGTCGACTATCATGTCTATTGCCTGCATCGATCTACCGAAATTTTCGGCCCCGACGCTGAGTTGTTCCGTACCGAACGATGGGATGACCCTTCTCTTCGTCCTGGTTGGGGATATATCCCCTTCAATGGTGGAGCACGCATCTGTCTTGGTCAACAATTTGCACTTACCGAGGCGAGCTATGTACTGGTGAGGTTGATGCAGGAGTTCTCAGCCATAGAGAATCGGGACCCCGAGCCAGCTTGGAGGGAGCAGATATCATTGGTGACCAAGTCCCGTAATGGCGCTAAGGTTGCCTTGAGAAGGGCGGAGAACAAACAGGCATGATCAGATTTTTCATATGTATAGTGTATGTGTATAGCGTATGTAATATGTAAGGGATCAGATAGGTAGCATGTAGGAATAAGAGACTAAGTTAATTGTAACAAGCTAAACAGAGAAACTGTTGATGTCACGGTTTGGAGTCTCCCTTTCCCCACTTGCAGTGGCGCCTCACCTGTGTTGAGATGCGACTACCCATCCTACACTAGCGCTGTTTACAGCCACTCATGTATACCTACTGTTCGTAGCTTCACCCAATATAATAACAAGTACAATTCTTAATTTCTTCCTTATGCGTATGGATCACTAGCTCTTATAGTTATGAGCCCGGATGCATCTTTGCTGTACTTGTTGTACGATTACTAGGCCCCTTATAGCTGTACGATTACTGCGTCCCTTATAGCGCACGATTACCAGGCCCCTTATAGCTATACGATTACCGCGCCCCTTATAGCGCACGATTACCAAGCCCCTTATAGCTATACGATTACCGCGCCCCTTATAGCGCACGATTACTACGCCCCTTATAGCGCACGATTACTACGTCCCTTATAGCGCACGATTGTTACGTCTGCCCTACGCACACGATGGCTACAGAACTAGTAGTAACCTAAGTCGCTATTATCCTTAATAAACTAGATAACTAGTTTAACTAGATCTTCCTCCGCAAAGACTTCGCCAAGGATCACAAGATCTAGCTATACGTCAATCTAGATACACCAAAGGAGAGCATACCTGACCTAGAGGCTGCCAATCCTAAGCCTTAGCTCACTGACTATAAGGCTAGAGCCTCTAAGCTCTCTAACCTATCCCCTAAGGATCGTGAGTCCTACTAATAGGAGGTTAACTAATAGAGACTCGAAGAGATCACGCAACAGAAATAGGAAAAAGCGCTAGTATAGCTAAATACTAAGATTACTAGGTCTATTGCTACGCGTTATCTCTACCTAATTCAGGACCTACTTATAATTTACAATTAACTTATCGCTCTTAAGAAGCAGTTCTATCCGTCTATAGCTAATTAGAGTCGCGACTTAATAGCAAGATACACTGATCTAAAGACTGCTCCACGCAATCCAAAGAAACTCGACAAATAGATAGCTAACTAGGTACACATTACTTCCTAATGCCAATCAATCAACCTGCCAGAAACGACTGGATACAGGCCTTAGGAGGATTTCTTGATTGCCTGCCAAGCTCATCACCCAAACTACGCTGCTACCTGCCTTGATCAGGTATACGAACATGAGATGAACGGTACCAATCCACCCAGCCTACCTACCTACGTCGAAAAGATGACAAAGTACACTCGCCGCGCTGCCTCGACTGCCGAAGTGGGTACCCTATCTACCTCCGTTGCTGAGCTTGGAATTGCGAAACCTTGCATTTGTGGGCTATCACATGCTCTGCACGATTGCTACATACTTAATCCAAATTATCTAAGTTGACCAAAAGACTAGACGCCACCACCTATTAAAGTTCGCAAGATTAAATAAGCTTAAAAGGACCTAAAGGTTGTAAAGCGCATTAATAACGCCTTAAAGAGTTCTTATTAAACTATTTAGATAGACGACGGCCTACTACCCTATAGCTAGACGTCGCTTGTAATTAATCTTATGGATAAGGGTTAGTCATCACCAACTCGCTAACTTAGTAACAACTAGGGGGTGTGTCATGGTTTAGAGTCTCCCTTTCCCCACTTGCAGTGGCGCCTCACCTGTGTTAAGATGCGACTACCCATCCTACACTAGCGCTGTTTACAGCCACTCATGTATACCTACTATTCGTAGCTTCACCCAATACAACAACAAGTATAATTCTCAATTTCTTCCTTATGCGTATGGATCACTAGCTCTCACAGTTGAAGTAGCAGAATTATAATTAGTAACTAGGTTAATTATATTATATAATATTATACTCTACTTTAATATAATTTTTAGAGTATGAAGGTAGTGGAGTGCTATTAAGTAGAATAAAATAAAATAAGTAAATAAAGGACCTCTAGGGCACCTCCTTAGGAAGTACTCTATTATATAATAATAAATATAATAGACTTATCCTCTAAACTAATAACTTATAGTAAATATTAGTTATTTTTAATTACTTTAAGAATCGCTTATACTTTCTGTTAATAGTACGAGACTTTATTAATTTATTAATAAGTATATTAGTAGTTCTTATATAAGTAATATTAATATTTCTAGCTTTAACTTACTCGTAGATCTATATCTAATATACTTTAATATATCTAAGCTTAATATTAAGCTATCTATTATTCTTATTAGTAATAGAGACAATTTACTAATTATTATAATATAACAAAAACTAAACCTCTAAATTAAACCTAATAGCTTTAAAAATATTTATAGACTACGATAGCTTAGTGGTAGTAGTTAATAAGGTAAATAGTTTAGCATTAGTAGTTAATTTAGTAATAAATCTTATAATATTTGTCTTTTAATTAATAACTATTCTATAATGCTTAAACACATAGGTAAACAAGCTTTAAGTAGTATTAAAATTATTAGTAAATATAGTATTAGAAGTACTAAAAAATAATAACTTTTTAGCTTCCTTATTATTAATTTAACATATATAATTAGCGTTCTTAGAGTATGCAGTTATTACTTTAATTACTTAAAATTAGAAGTTATATAGGTGCTACTATATAGACTTAATAGTAATAAAATACTTTTAGCTAAGATTATTTAAATAGCGGGTAAGTATTAAGTATGCCTTTACTATATTAGGCTAAGTAAAGTATAAAATAAAACCTAAGTATTTAATTAAGATAATATAGACAGGTGTACTTCTTATAAAATTTAATTATATTTAAAAAGAGATATGACTTGCGTAAAGGGATCTTAAGGTATTAGCTTCTTTAAAGGAGATTATAATTATAGTAAACTTTTATAATATAGAAGCGTTAAATTACCTAGACCTTACCTTTTATATAGTCTTTAATAATACATATTCTTAGGAACTAACCTAGTTCTCCTAAACTCTATATCTTATATTATTTTAAAACTTAGGTTTAAACTATTAATAATATTACTAATCGCCTTTACAAAAAAGGATAATAATATTATTTACGTAGTAAAATAGTATTAGCTTACTATTAGTAAATAGGCATGGGATACCCTCTGCTTGTATAAAGCCTAAATTAATAAGTATCTTCTTTAGGTGTTTGTACCACAGCGCTGGAGCATCCGTAAGCCTATATAGTGCTCGGCGTAATCGCATTATATTGCCTAGCCTATCTCGGAACCCATCTGGAGTCCAGACGTAACACGGTCGGGCTAGGTACGCGTTGAGAAAAGCATTCTTGACATCGTACTGGTAGGCAAGGAGCCCGAAGGCGCACATGATAGCGATAAGGAAGCAGAGCGTTCGAGCCGCGAGGGTAGCTGTGTAGGTATTATCCTAAGTTGTCTACAGATCTCCTCGCACGACTAGTTAAGCCTTATAGCTAGTTAAGTAGCTATTAGTATTAAATTTGTACGTGAAAACCTATATTAGTGGTTAAGTCTTAGCATCTAGGTAATCCTTTACATTATCTTTCACTTTCGCGGTGAGGCAGAGCGCTGAGCGGACAGTACGCAGTGAAAAGATTATGGGATTAAACTAAGGTTATACTAACTAGGAGCTACAGAAGGTATAGGTACGCAGGCATAAACAATGCTAGTCTTAGACAGGTGTAGTACTCTTAGAAAGGTGAGTAGTAATTAAGCAAGGGTAGGAGTAACTATCTTATAGGAAAAGAGCTATAAACTATAATATACTCCCTAGCTAGCGTAGACGCCTATATTGAGAGTTAATAATAGTTAATTAGTATTAGTATATATAAATACTATTAAGATTATTACTATTAGTCTAACACAGACCTTTTAGACATTTAATAATATTTATAAGACTAATTTAGTAGACGAACTTTATAAATTTCTACCAAAGTCGAATCTTTATAAGTCTATTAGCAGGTGTATAGTTAGTAGGGCCCTATTAGATATTAATATAAGAGATTTCAACTTTTTGTTAAATCTAGAGCTAGTACATATTAATATATTTAACCTTTATATAGAGCTTATTTTACTATTTAGTAATAATACTAACAGTCTACTAGTTATTATACTAGATAGTAGGTATATAGTTAAGCATAAGGTTAATACTAGTAAAGAATTATATTTACTCCTCTCTCTATAAGGCAGCAAGTAAGAGTAAAAGAAATTTAGACTTTATAGTTAATTATTAGCCTGTTAAACTTAAACGCATAACCTTAAAAGCTTAAGTAAGTTTTAGGCTTATTAACGTATAAGGCATTAGATAAGCTAAAAAAAAAGAGGATTATAGTACGTTAAATTATTAAAGAAATACTTAGCTATATCCTGCACGCTAGTAGAGGCTTTAAGAATAAAAGTCTTTATACTAAGCAAGTAGCGCTAGGTATATTAGATTTTCGATATATAAGACTATCCTAGGTTAATAAGGTAATAGGCAAAGACGACGTGCGTTTAAGCAACGTTTAGTCTACCCTAAATAGTAATATACGCGAGAGAACTAATAAGTTACTAATAAAGCTTTATTTAAGTAGTATTTATCTCTTTAGTAGACTATAGTAGCCAGTTCTTTACTAGTAGAATATCTAGAGCATTATTTATTACTTTAATGCTATATTAAGCGTACCCCTTATTAATAAAAGCGTCTTACATTAGCTATATCTTGTATAGAGCTTAATCGCGGATAATATAGATTCTAAGAAACTAGGTAAGGTCTCTTATAGCTTTAATACTATATAGGTCTTTTATCTCCTTTTTAAAAGACATGTAGAGATAAGTATTAGATTAATAAAATACTAGAATAATATTATTGTCGCAGAAGCTCGCTGACTCCTGGCTAGAACTTTGTTGTACGAGCTAGGATTAGGCCCAATAGCTAAGCAGCTAAGCAGCCAAGCACGTAATCCTCCTAACTTTATAAATAGCTAGGCGTCTTAGTTGAACTTTTACTTCTTAATAGACTTTATTTATAAGCTCCTTAATTATTATAATTATGCCCTATAGTTATAAGCCTAGTACTTTTATAATACTTTATAATATAATTACTCTATACTAATTAATAATTATAATAGTAAACCATTCTCTACTTTTTATTATCCTTATGCTTACGTCTTAATGGTTATATCTTATAATAGAGCTAAACTATATAATAATTACTATAAAGCTCCTAGTAAGTAACTAACTTATAAATTATAACTTATTCTTATCTTAGTACGCGTAGCTTAAGTACCACGCGAAAGCTTAAAAGAAATAAAGTTATATTAATTTTAAAACTTTTAAGTAGATAAATATACACGACTAGGCTCTAGAGCTACTAAACTTAAATATTAAAATTTAAGCCTCGTGCATAATGGCTTAAGTGCTATAAGCTAGAGTTTACTATTTATAATTAACTTATAATAAGGCTCTAGGTACTCTAGAAATAGGTTTATATTATAATTAATTTATAAAAGCTAAAGCTTATAATACTATAATTAAGTAAGTAGTAGGCACTATAGGCACTAATTAGAGAACTTAAAAATTATATTTATCTAAGTAATAATACTTAGAAGGAGCAGACACGATATATATATAAAGAGGATACCCTACGTCCACAGAGCGGCAGAATAACAAACATAACTAAATGGCTATCTAAATAGAACCGTGCACACGCCAACGCTGCACTTTTAAATCTTTTAAAAATAAAGTATATACTACTAATAAAGAATTTCCTACGCTTAGTATTATAATATAACTATAAGTAGGGTTAAAGAGAGCTTAGTAACCTATCGCGACTAGGCGTAGTAGTAACGTTATTTTTTAGAAGGATATGCTCGCTAGCTCGCGCAGCTTAGCTAAACAACTAAGCACGTAGGTATATACGCTACGCTTAGAGGGCGCACCCCTAATACAAGCTATAAGTGCCTATATAGAGTAAATAGCTAGCATTAATAGAAGCCTATAAAGTGTAACCGTCTTTAGTACGCGCTTTAGGGAGAAGCTTTTTATAAGTTTTATAATAAGCTTATAAGTAATAAGATAAGTAAAATTAAAATCTAAATTTAAAAAAACATTAGTAAAAAGTATTTTTAACTAAGCTTAAATATAAGGGGTAGATAGTAGATCCTCCTTTAATTTTTCTAAGAAATATTAAAGTATAAATTATAATAAGCCTATAGGCAAGTAAGCCTTTACTAACTAAGCACTATAATTCTATAACTACTTATTTTTTATTTATATATATAGGTACTCGCGAGGGTTACGTTATAAGTAAATAATTACTTTTAAATATTTATTAAAGCTCTATAGTAAAAGTACGCTACGTTTTTTTTTTTTTTAAAAAACTTTATATAAACTAATTACTTAAACTAACTACCTAGTTTGCTAAGAATCTAAGCTAGACGCTTTTTAAGCTCTACGCGTAAGTTCACTACCTATTATACTTTAACTTACTACTTAACTCTTTTTACTACGCTCTAAGAGCTAGAAGGTGTATTATAAAAGCTTGTTAGCTCTTAGCTAGAACTTTGTTATATAAACTAGGATTAAGCTAAATAGCTAAGTAGCTAAGCACGTAATCTCCCTAACTTTATAAACAGCTAGGCGTCTTAGTAAAACTTCTACTCCTTAATAGACTTTATTTACGAGCTCCCTGATTGTTGTGACTATGCGCTATAATAATAGATAAGGTATGTCTAGTGCGAATATTTATAGGTAATTAATATTTATTAGCTCTAGTCTCTAAGCTAGCTTCTAGGCTGGCTTCTAGTTCTGGGCTAACTTCTAGTATAGGTGGAAGGTGCGGCGATTAAGACTCTATACGTGTTTAATATACGCGTTATATAACTAGCTAAATAAAAAGTTCATAAACTCTTTAAGTAACTAGCAAAAAGCTAGGTAAAGGCCTTAATAAAAATTTATAATATAAGATAGGTCGAGCTATAATATAGCTATTACCTTATACGTAAGGCGTTTAAATTAGGCTAGATAGGTAATTAGAGACTCTTTATCTTTCTAGTAAATAAAGGAGAACTGTTAAATAGCTTCCTACTATTCTCTAAGGTTATAGTATAGACATTAACAGAACGAAAAAATATCCTTTAGATTCTAATAAGTATTTTCCTCTTTTACTGCTTAGTAGAGGTGTAGAACAAATGCCTGCTAAGGTTACTTAAGTCTATGTTATACGTACTTAAAAGCATTAGCACTTTTAAGTCTATTTATATATAACTTAGCCCTAATTAATAGTAACTAAGTATGTAGGGTATAGGGCTTCTTATTAAAGTAAGGCGGATCTAGTAGGCGCGAGCGAGGTATAGGCTAAGTTAATAAATAGGCTTTAAAACGCTATACGTTAGCGCGTATTATAATAAAGTTAGACTAAAGTAATTAGATATTAAGACGCTAGTTCTAGAGCTTTGATTATAGCTAATATATAAGTAAAAATAAGAACTAATTAGAGGTGGACATAGTAAAAAAGAAAGAAAAAAATCTAATCTAGATCCTTAGCAATAACTCCCTAGTTAGAGGTCTATAGCGGCTAGCTAGCTACTATTACTAAGGCTAGTAAGGTAAGCTATCGTAATATTATAAAAGGCTATAAGTTGCTAAATTAAGAACTTAGAGAGCTTAATTAACTAGGTTACTAAATATATGCTTAGATGTAATACAAGAGGATAGCTAAGGAGGAGGAATATAGGTAGATAAGGCTATATAAATAAGGGCTATAGATAAAATGTGTAAAAGTGTACGGGCTAGCGCTAGTGCTTTAGCAATAGCGTAGCTAAGGTGTTACGGATACTAGAAGTACTATAATAACACCCGGACGAGTTGCGCGCTTTTATTAAGTCCACACTAACTTATAATTAACTTATAATAGCCTAATAAAATAATAGTTAATCTGCTTTATAAAAAGCAAATATATAGCTTATTTTATAATGTATGTTTAATAACTAAATTTAGTTAGTCTAATATACTCCTACTACGTACAATACGTCTAAATTTACGCTACGTAATAGACGCGCTAGTGTCTTTTTACACGCTAAAATATAACTAAATTTAATAAAGCTTATAAAATTAGAAAAAAAATATTTAGTATATTTTAAATTTCATTAAGTAAGGATACCTTATGTTATAAGGCGCTCACACCTTGGTCCGATTTAGATTACGGCAGTAAGGCTAAAGTAGCAATTTATAAATTATTTAGTAGTATAAGTTAATGCGACAACGTAGCGCGTGGCTATATAATTTAATCTTATAATTAATAAGATAATTATTAGTTTATATAGAGAATATACTCGTGCAAAAGGTATATAAGTTAACTATAGGAAAGGAAATAATAATAAGAGAATGATTATACTATATACTAGTCTATTTCTTCCTTCAACACTAGTTAATCCGACGATTATCCTCTTTCTTAGCGGATTACCTTTAATCTAGTATTAAAGCTAGTTCTTAGCAGATCATAATTACGCAACTCTTACTAACCTAAGCGGCCCCGTAAGTTCTTGCAGGCTAGCTATAGTATAACTTTATTTACCTCCCCCTATCTATCTTTAATTATAGTAGTGCTATAGTCTAGGTTTCTTAAGCTTATAATCTTATCTCCCTTCTTAAAGTAATTATCTTAATACCTATCTTTATCTTATAATTATTTAGCGGCACTAGTATATGCGCGTATAAGTAGTTATTAAAGCCCTTTTTATAAGTCTACTTTTTACCCTTTCTATTACTTATTTAATTATACTTAAAGTCTTAAAAATATCTTATAACTAACGCTACTAGGACTAAATAAAGGCTATTCTTAACGTAAACGTAAAAATACTAACTCTATGTAGTTATTAGAAAAAGAAAGATCTAAAATGTATAGTGAAGTTATTTACTAGTTTCTATGCCTACTATATTTAGGTAAAGGCTTAGTATAATCTAGTTCTAACGTAGACTAAGTATTAGAAGATAAAAGTAAAGTAATATTAAATAGCTATAAACCTTTAAGAGGCTTATTATTAGGTTCTAAACTTAGAAACATCGTTAGCTACTATAAAGGAGAAGGAGTATTATTATAAGCAAAATAAAATTACGTTAATAAAGAAGTTAAAAAAGCTAAAATATATTATTAAAATCTTTAGCTCTTATTTTCTTAAAAGTATAGCCGCTAGCGTCCCTACTTTAACCTTACTACTACTATCTATATCTAACTTAGGCTAGTTATAGACTAATTTATTTATTCCTTTTAACCCTTTTATATTCTTTAACTTTTCTAAGTTTCTCGCTAATCTAGTTACGGCGCCTCTAGATGTTCCTCGTAGAATCTCTCCAGCGCTGTCTTGTAGTTCGTAAGGTTTTATACTAGTTTTTATATATTATAGTTCTCTAGCTATCCTTCCTATTTTACTAGGTATTTATACTAACGCCTAATCTTCTATAAGTCCCTAATTATCTTAACCTCGTATTCTTTATCTTTAAGTTCTAGTTATAATTCTAGCTCGGCGTCTAGTAGTACTAGTTCTAATAATAATTTATATAAAACTAAGTATATACGTGTGTCTATAAATAACTATAGTTTAAAATTAACTAGGCCTCTAACTTCTTAAATTTTAAATAGTTTTTTTAAAAGTTATTTAATTTTTTGCTTAGCCTATTTATCTTAAAAAAAATTATAAAAGGAGGACTTTATGCCCTTTTTAAAAGGTTAGTCTCTTAATTCTTTTTTTATTTACTTGCCTCGTCGTTCGTATATTCTACCAGGCGATATTTTTTTATAAGGTTTTATATAATTCCCGCAAAAGTTCTGCTTTCTTAGCTGCGTTCCTCGCGACGCTTTCGATGTCTAATAGATCCTGGTGAGTCGTCGGCTCACATCTATGATTAGCATAATATGGCGAGTACCCTATAGTCACTAATCTTGCGCTATTATATACTAGTTAAGCTATTAGTAGTAGCATAATCTAATTATCCTATAGCTTATTTATATACATCTAAAGCTATTATTCTAATAACTAGTTAGTTTATTCTATTTGTCTATCTATTTTTAGGTAGAAGCTTGTCGTGAGCTTATACTTAATACCTAATATAGTAGTAAACGCAATCTAATATATAGATATAAATATTTTAGCTCTATTAGTAATACACTTGTCTAGTTATCTAAACTGGGATATAAGTTTTTATTTTATTATATAAGCTAATTTTTTTATTAATATAGATTCCTTAATTAGCATAAAGCCTAATTCCTTAGTCAGATAATTTACTATAACTAAAATAAAGTTATATAGGCGTTTATTTCTTAGTGCTAATAATATTAGGAGCTTTATAATAAAGTCTATAGTTACGCTAGACTATAATCTTAGGGGTGGCTATAGTAATTATAGAAGGCTATAGAGCTTATATTTCTTAAGCTTATTCTTATAATATGCTAAATAGTTATCTAGTACCTTCTATACTACCTGCTATAGCTTAAGAATAGCGTATTTATTTGCGACTTAGTATATTATTTTTTATAATTTTTAGGTATCCCTATTCCTTATCTTTTTATAGTCTTTTAACTAATAGTAGTACTACTTAATTACTTATTTACACCCTATTTTAGTAATAGCGCATAAGTAACTTTATAGCCTAATTAAAATGATATGCCTGTTAATTATTATTTATAAGCCTTTTATAATTCTAAAAATTAGCTAGAAATAATTTATAATAAGTAAGGTCTACGCGTTATGCGTTTACCGTAGGCGCAAGCTATATCTTATTATAGTAAAAGGTTCTGTCCTTTGCATAGGCTAGGATTACGATATAGTTACTACTATCTTCTTCTTTTACTAGATCTAATTGTCTGCTAAGTGCGTCTACTACGACGTTCGTGTTTCCTAGTGAGTGTGTAATATAAAAGTTAAATTCTACTATCTACTTAAACTATTTAGCTTATTATTAATTTAGATTCTTTGTTATTGTAAAGCATGTAAGGTTAAAATAGTTAAAAAATATCTTTATTTAGTACTTAGCCTCCTTAAGCTAAACTTTTTATTATTTAAAATAATTAATAATTATAAGGAGTTCCTTATTATAAATTTCATCATGAAGTTCTATTTTAAAGAGGTTTCTTATATGATAAAAGACTAGTTTTTATTTTATTTTTATTATATTCTTATAGTAGTATGGCCCCTAGCGCATAGTCTATTGCGTTTATGTAAATATAATACTATCGCTCTAGGTTATACATCTATAGTAGAGGTGCTATTAGGAATAGGCGTTTTAGCTATTTAAAAGCTTTTTTTTTCTTTTACAAGAGTCGCTATTTTCCCGTCTTCAAAAGTTCTATTAATAGAATAGTAACCTTTAAGTAGTTCCTAATAAATTTGCAGTAAAAGTTAGTAAAGCCTAAAAAAGTTTAAATATTTTTTACTAATTTTAGTGGTAGCTATTCTTCTATTATTATAATTTTTTTTAAATCTATCTTAACACCTTCCCGGGATATAACAAATCTCAGATATTCCGTTTCTGTAACGTGGAATTCACATTTTTTGGGGTGCAGGAGCAATTAATGTTCCTGCAACTTTCGCAATACTTTGCGAACGTGTTCCTTATGTTCTTCCAGTGTCCCGCTCAAGTATATCAATACATCATCGAGGTATGCCGTGCAGAATACGTCTAAGTATTTATATAATATCTAATTTATAAGCTCCTGGAAGGTTACTAGGGCATTTATTAGTCCTATAGATATAAATATATATTTAAAAAAGCTATATCGTGTGCAGAAAGCTATTTTCTATTTATATTCTTTTATAATTTATGTCTTATAGAATCTACCGTAGATATTAAATTTAGTAAACTACTTAGCTCTTTAAAGTTAATCTATAAGCTCTATTATTAGCGGTAATAAGTAGTAGTTCTTAATTATTATAGTATTTAGCTATCTATAATCTATATAAAATTATAGCTGGCCGTCTTTCTTGGGCACAAGAGTATAGGAAAAGCTATAGGGCTTTAACTAGACCTTTATTTTTAGAGTAAAGATTCTTCTTTAATAGCTCCTTAAACTCTTTTTCTTACTTATAAGTAAAAGGCTAAGGCGCTTTAGCTATAGTTTTGCTTCCTTTACTAATAGTATTTTATAATCATACGCTTAGTATTTAGGTAAGATAGTTTTATTATATTTTTTAAATATGTTTATAAATTCCTAGTATTCTACTAGTAGACTAGGGTCTTTATTAACTATTTTAACTAATCTAACCTATAGTCAGCGCACCTGCTTTAGATACTACTTAAGAATTCTATTTATCTTATAGACTAATATCTCTTATATCGTAGATGCGTGGTTCTCCTTCCTTACCTAAGGTTCCTGGAGGGTCCCTTTTTGTCAAGGCCCTTCTTAGGCCATTGCTAACGGATTCCTAGGTAGGGTTGTCCTTGCTATCTAGTCTATCTATAAATTATGTAGTTTAAGCTATTTATATCTAATAATGGCCTCTATGTGACCTATCTCTACGATAGTAAATAGATATTAGCTTTCTAAGCCTTTAATGTTAATTTATACTAGCGCTATCTCTAGGCGTAGCTAACTATTACTATATCTTTATAATTAAGTCCTATTTATAAGTCCTATTTATAATAGTATTCTTTTTGTCTGCACTGCCTCGCCTTCCGCGCTAAGGGAACTATGTAACCCAATTATACCCTTGTACCCCCTCACTTCCAGTTAACCTGATACTGTACCGAAACCCCTTCGCCTCCACACCACCTGGTACTCGCTCACATCCACGAGAACTGGAAGGAAGGTATATAGAACTATTATAGAACACATAGAAAATAGAGACACTAGATACTAAAGATAGAGAGTTACTTGTTTATTCCTTGCTACCTGTGAACCAACACTGATCAGTGGTTACCCTCACAGTCGATACTATAAGAGATAACCACAGACAGCAAGGAAAACCAGAAGAAATACGACAAGGGGTATAGCGATACCCTAAACCGTGTACTAACGAGACCCTAAGCGTTTACCTAGGTCTCCGCGTCTATTACGCCTTCGCCAGAAGCTCGCGCGTTGTAGCCTACTACTAAGTAATAAGGACTCTAAGCGTTTACCTAAGTCCCTGTCTATTACGCTCTATAGTACCCGCTGCTAACAGTACTATTAATAAACCTGCGTCTTACTCTCTTGAAGAGACGCCTTATGACCCTTAAATCGCTTTCTTACGATGCCTTTCACTAACTACCTTACGAAGGAAGAATAGGCGCTTATTAACAAGGATAGCTAGGGCTAGCCCCTTAATATTAATGAGAATACAGACATCACGAAAATCGACATAAAGAGTGTAAACACATACATCCTCTTCTACTACCGGATCTCCCGAAACAAAGAATAGGAGGACTATGAGCTATGGGAGCAGATGACTATTATCTTTAAAGGATAGCTAAAAGAACTCTTTAATAAAGGCAACAAATCTCTTGTTACTAAATTACGAGACTACCTACGCAAGCAAGGCGTCTTTATAGCTAAGGATAGTAAGTTAATTACTTATAATATTGTAAAAGCGCTGCAGGGCAACTATTACGAATAGACTAATAAAGAGGTTGCTTACTAGCTTAAAATAAACAAGAGGTTTAACTCGCGCTTTAATCCAAATCTTGCGACATCGCCTCTATATAATACGCCTCTATTATAGCAATCTTTTTAATAACCCTCTGCGCACCTTGCTTCTCCTTAACTAGCTCTAATAGCACGCACTATCTACTAACCTATACCTTTACTAAAACGACAGCCTACCACATACCTGCCCCCTTATCAGTAGCACAACGCGCCTTTATCCTCTACGCAGTAGCTAAACTAGTATAATACGTATAACCCCCATCTGCAGCACGAAAGCCCTACAGACGCCACACGTCTTAATAACGCACATTGACTTATTATAGACCTCTGTAAGCTATACGATAATAAGAAGCGCTTTAAAGGTGAGCTATATAACGTGTTTAACACTAAATTCAGAATCTTCCGAGACAATTGCAGCAAGATAGGGCTACCTAAGTAATACTAGGATTGAGCTTTTTCTATTATGCTAAAAGATAGAGCGTCTAACTACTACTATAACTACCTCGCGGGTTAGGGCTATAATCTTAAGATAATAATAGGTATAACAAAGAGCTACTTCTATAATAAGGAGAATTGTTAATTGTACCTTAGTAAGTAGAGAATAACCACGCTAGCACGTATAATTAGCGCTTACCCTAATAAATCTTATTTTAATGCTCTCTAATTACTTATTAACAAGCTCTAAAAGCTTTAACGCGGGCTAAGCTATAACTACTAAGGTAATAACGTGCTACGCGAACAACTACTTAACGCGTGTAGTAGTATTAAGGACTATAACCTTACTCTCTTTACCCTAGCGCCTACTTTTAAAGGCCTCTACTCTACTCTATGCTTATCTATTAGTGCTACTACCCGCTCGCGCGAGGCGCGCAATCCAAGCCTAACGTAATACACTACTAATAAGAAGTATTAGAACTACTATAACCTCTAACACCCCTATAAGGACGACCCTAACGCAAACGGCTATAAGTAGTACTAGACTAATAGGACCTATAGAGGTAAAGGCTCGCGGAGAGGTTAAGGTAATAGATTATAAAGATTCTTATCGCGCTTCTTGCCGCAAGACGTTAACAATCGTAGACCCTATTAAGGTAACTCTCGAGGGTCACCCTTCTAATAGCCACTGCCACCTAAGTAACTATAATCTTAAAAGAAATGCTTCATTTGTAGTAAACCTAGCTACTAGTCGATAAAGCACTTTAGGGATAAGCGCAAGTAATCCTATTATAGATTTCGCTAGATAGTGTTAGCCTACTTATATAACGCGTAACCTAACGTTACTAACTTTTACGCTTTCTTAACTAAGTACGAAGGTATTAAAATTAATAATAAGGCCTAGCAAATGCTCGCTACGGAAATAATAACTAAGGGAGATTAGTTTATTACTAAGTTCTCTAGTATAATTAACGGCAATTAGACGATTGCCTACCTAAATAACTAAGCTATATACCACGTGACTACACGAATTAACGCGTTTAGGGCTATAGATAACACGCCCGCCACCGTATTTACGTTTAAGGATCGATATAATAAGAAAGTCTTTTAGGGCATTATGCCTGACACGGGAGCCTTAGGCGTCTTGATAGCTGGAGAACTACAAGCGACTGCTCTACAGGCAGCTACAAGCTTGCAAATAGATATCTTAACGGCCGGGCAGCACCAAATCTGCTTTGGTAGAGGCCAGGCAATTACATCTATAGGCACCCTACACGTCGACATAGTAATTGGTGAAGTCACGTTCCACGTGCTACCTACTAATACGCCATTCTTGCTCTGTCTGGCTAACATAGACAGACTAGGCGTCAGATATGACAACCTGCGCAACGTACTGGTCCAGGGCAACTAGCTACACCCAGTTATACGTAAATGGGGCCATCCATGGCTCCTTGTGAATTAACCTGAACGCACCGCAGCCGCTAGCTACTACCTTATAGAGACTAAGCTACGCTAGCTCTACTAACGATTTAGCCACCTATTAGCTTATTAGCTCTACGACTTGCTTATTCGCGCTGGCCACAATAACGTCTATAAGGAGCTTATTAATAAGCTTATTAAGTACTGCTAACAGTGCTAACTAAATTAGAAAGCACCTAGACGCTTTAGATTTAAGCTTAAGGAACTAGACCTAGACTTTAACTACAAGGTAATTATTAATATTATGTACCTGAATGGAAAACCTGTCCTATATATAGTTAATGACGCGACCGCCTTTTAAGCTGCTCGCTTCCTTAAAGATGCATTAGCCGCAAGCACTTAGGACGCTCTATAGCATTACTAGATTAATATCTACCTTAGACCGCCTAAGTATCTTGTCTATAACGCCGGCAGGAACTTTATTTTTACTAAATTTAAGCAACTTGCCAAGTCACTATTAATTAATGTTAAAAAAGTACCTATAAAAGCTTATAACAGCGTAGGCAAGGTAGAGTGGTACTATGCTCTATTATAACGTGCTTTTAAGACTATCCGAGCTAATTTACCTATAATAATAGACAGGTAGCTTATCTTGCAAATAGCTATTAAAGCTATTAATAATACTGCAGGTCCTAATAGCCTAGTGCCTACGCTTCTTGTCTTCGGCGCCTACCCACGAATAACAGAAGACTTTCCCCCGTCGCTATTAATTACTTAACGCGCTGCTGTTATTAAAAAGGCTATAAGAGAGGTACAACGGGTACACGAGACGCGCTAAATTAATAATATGCTAGTAACGCGTAATAGACCTACAACGCTTAAAATAACTATACTACCTATTAACTTTGACGTGCGCGTCTGGCGCGAGAAGGATAGATAGATAGGGCCCTATAAGCTTATTACTATAATAAATAAGACCTGTACAATACAGCTGCCGCATGGCCCTACAAATTTCCGCTCAACGGTTGTTAAGCCGTACTACACGGATACCTCCCCGACAAACAACGAACCAGCCACGCCACTAGCAATTAATAATAAGGATAATAGCTACCCGATAGATATACTAGACAACGGAGACGATAACTAGGACAAAGACAGCGAAACTAGTGTAACTAACTAGCATTAAAAACAAGCTTCTAAACTCCCTTAATAAAAACGTGGCTAACCTAAAGGTAGTAAGAATAAGCCTAAAGCCACTATAGCCCGCGCGAACCCTCCTAAGATAGCTCGTGTAGCTCCTATAGCGTACACTATTTATATAGCGCCTAACGAAGCTTACATGATAGAGGTCTTTATAACGCATAAAGAGAACACCGACTGGCTACTTTCTATTTAGTTACGTAAAGAGTAAAGGATAACTACACCTGGCCAACTATTTAAGCTATTAGATAATAAGGAAATTAACAGCCTTATTGCTAATAGAGTCTTCTGCTTTAAGTAATACAATCCCTGTAAGCACTAAGGACGGATTTTTAAGTTGCAACTAGTACGCGAAATTAAAGGTAAGACTATCGCTACCCTATATAAGAAATCACGCCTCGTAGTGCAAGGCTATTAAGACGACGGCAAAGTAATAATTTTTACCTAATCGCCAACTATCTAGCGAGCTAGCTAACAAATTATACTAGCTATTACTCCTTTACTCATGCGTAATAGAGTTACATTAATAAATAGAGAGATCTCGCTCTAGCTGCGAGATATTACCCAAGTATATGTATAGTTACGCACAAAGCTTAACCGAGTAGTTATCGCCCACTTACCTAAGGAAATTGAATACAAGTATCCACCTGGCACGGTCATGATAGTTGAGAAGCCCCTATACGGCCTAGCTAAAGCTAGTACCTATTAGTAGGCAACGTACAGCGCTTATTATAAGGAAAAGCTTTATATAAAGACCTTAACATATAACCCATGCCTGCTTGTGACCACTACCTAGGACGCCTTTAGCATAGTAGGCATATAGACTAACGACACACTTATCCTCGCGGATAAATGTTTCTCTAACCTAGAGGAGAAGGAGTTAACGTTTATAGTTAAGCTAAAGGAGAAGCTAACACCTACTACTCTATTAATTTTTAATAGCTATGTCCTATTAATTAATCACACTAGCAAGCTCTTACTATAATAAAAGAATTAGGGTAAGAAGATTTAGCTCATTAACGCAAGCTTAGCTAACTATTAATAATAGTACGTTAAGTAAAGGGCTCGCGGCGCCTACATCGCGAGCATCTACTAACTAGAGGCGACTTTTAACCTCTCTATTGCTACATAAACTTAGGAGCCTACTGTCAACGACGTTAACGCGTTGAACAAACGCCTATAGTAGTAACTAAATAATCTTAATTATGGCCTTACTTATAAGGCACTTGACCTGGCTTAAGCTAAAGTTTTTATATTTGTTAACGGCTCCTTCGCAAACAACAAAGATTTAAGTAGCTAGATTGGCTACACAATTATAGTAGCTATAGAAGACGCTGCTGACACGGAGTTTACTATTTATAGTAATCTTATTTACTAGAGCTCCGCGAAGAGTAAACGCGTGACCTAGAGCGTTCTTGCGTTAGAGATCTACGCAATGGTAGGAGGCGTTAACCTCGCCTACTCTATTACCTTAACGCTTACCATGGTTATAAAGTAGCTTAGTCTGCTATCTCTCCCCCTAGTAGTTTGTACAGACTTATACTCACTGTATGAGTGTATTGTCAAGCTAGGAACGACTAAGGAAAAACGACTAATAATTAATATTATGGCCTTACGTCAATCCTATGAGAGAAGGGAGTTATTTGAGGTTTAATAGGTGAATGGCCAAGACAACCCTGCTGACGCTATAATAAAAACATCGCTAAATAAAGCCCTAGAAACTCTTATTAATACAAACTCGCTGCGTATATGAGTTGACGGATAGGTAACACGTAAGGACCCTACAAACTAGCTCTAATAATAATTACGACAACCACTATAGTTATTACCTTCCGACTTTCGCAAATAGCCTCTCCAGCAAGTGTACACCTGATCCACACTTATTTTACTATAAAAGAAAAGCTGCCAGTGTCTGCACTGCCTCGCCTTCCGCGCTAAGGGAACTGTGTAACCCAATTATACCCTT
>ML976662.1:650330-682700 GCA_010015655.1 Bimuria novae-zelandiae CBS 107.79 | reverse complement strand
ATACTGTACCGAAACCCCTTCGCCTCCACACCACCTGGTACTCGCTCACATCCACGAGAACTGGAAGGAAGGTATATAGAACTATTACAGAACACACAGAAAATAGAGACACTAGATACCAAAGACAGAGAGTTACTTGTTCATTCCTTGCTACCTGTGAACCGACACTTTTATTACAATAAGGTATATTATATCTCTTAACTACTCTTAAAAATATTAAATACGTATTTGCCTCCAGGTTAATAAGTGCCTTTATACAATACTTATATATTATAATAGGCTTAATTAAGCGTCCTTCTACCTTGTTAGTGTCGACTTAATAAGCTATAAAGATAGTATTATTACTAGTATAGCTTGTTACCTAATAGCGTTTTAGTTTTTTAAATCCTCTAGTTTGCTATCTGCGCCTATAGTCTCTTAGGTTTAATTCTTAATTTATGCTATCCTTAAGATTTTTTAGGCCTTATACTACTTATATTATTAGTAGTATAATTTATAGGCCTTTTTTATTCTTTTAGTTTTATATACTCCTAAGGTTTTATACTAAAAGTAATTTAGAGTTAGGCACTCGTGCATCGCAAGCTTATAATAGCTTAGTTAGTCTTTAGAGGAAGCTACTTCCTTTTATAGACTTAAATATATAAAGGACTAAGGGCTATACTTATTTTTTAAAATAAATATATAAGGATTCTCTTACTTTATTTAAGTTACTCCTATAACGTCCTTAGGGCTACGAGGGTCCATGTCCTATAGAAACTATCTAATTACGTATTTTTACTAGGCGTAGATATTATAGGTATACCTAAAGCACCTGTGCTAACTATTCTACTTATAGTATTTTACTTCGTAGAGTATAAAGTATTTATAGTAGTTATTAGATACCTAGCACTAATCCTTACTTAGCTAATAATAGTTTAAATTTTTAAGGATATAAGCTAACTTAGCTTATCATTTATAGTACTATTAGTATTCTTTTTTATATATTACTACTATTCCGCACGTGTATATTACTTAACTATTATAATTTAGCATAGGTAGTGTGCTAGAATTTTTTATAACTTTTTAGCTAGCTAATAGGCGTCCTAAGCGTGCAGTCCTTATATAATTATCTTTTTTGTATACTAAGGTAGGTAATATATTTTATTATTATATACCTAGCATGTTCCTTCTACTAATTAGCTAAAGATCTTATATTTCTATAGACCCGTTCGCTCCTCTACCTATTTTATTAGGTTAAGGATTTCTTATAAGAGGTCTTCCTCGTCTATAGCTAGGGTAAATATAGCTATTACTATATTAAAGAGGTTAGTTATATTAACCTCTATCCTTTATTTCTTATAGTCTCTTATATAGTGCCTTTATTCATTATAGCGAAGGCATGCTTTATCCTTAAATTATTACTATTTCTCCTTAAGAAAGATAGCGCTTTTATTCTTATTAGCCCGTTTCTTGTGCTAACGGACTTTATTAATTATAATAACATCTCTATCTAAATCTTGTTTTAGATAGATAAGAATAAGACTTTTCTTTTTTTTATAAATTCTTATTCTCTATTTTAGCGTTCTTAGCATTATGCCTAAAGTTAATTATTAGCCTATTAGGCATTAGTTTGTAGTTCTCTTAGCTAAATAGCTTATAAAGTATAGACTAGTATATCCTTAACTTCTTCCTTTAAGCTATTATAGTATATAACTATAAGTGGTGACTCGTCCTAGTTAATTAGGGATTAAAGCTGTTTAAGTTTAGCTATATAGTTATTAACTAACTTAGTTTATTATAGACGTTGTAGTTATAGCTTAGCCTAATATTCTTTATTAATAGTGCTAAATATTTTGTCTAACGCTTTCTTAAATATATTATAGTTAGTAAAGGCTTCCTTTACGTGCTCCTTATACTTATCTAGATCGCTATTATGCTCTAGATATTACTTTGTTATAGGATATATCTATTAATCAGTCTTGCCCTTTATATTTATGCTTATTACTACGATTAAGTCCTGTTTCGTTAGGAACTTCTTTTAGTTATAATAAATATATAACTTTATTTTAGTAAGGAACGTTTTAGGCCCCTTTTATCTAATATAAGGATTAGGCAAGGGTATCTTAGGTTATTATTTAAGAGTTATTATAACCTAGCTAGTTAATTATTTTATAAGCTCTTATAGCTCCTTAATTTATTTTACTTATTCTATAGTCACGTTCTAGGCCGTGGGAACTAAAGAGCTTAAAGTAGTAATAGGCTTAACTACTAGAGTAGCTAGGGCGTGCTTAGTCTAGCTATTATACTATAAGGTAATTAAAGTATTAAAAGGCGCTTATACCTTAGTCTAATCTAAATTAAGGTAGTAAGGCTAAAATAGTACCTTATAAATTATTTAATAATATAAGTTAATACGATAACTTAGCGCGTGGCTATATAATCTAATTTTACAATAAATAAGATAACTATTAGTCTATATAGAGAACGTACTTGCACAGAAGATATATAGGTTAACTATAAAAAAAGAAATAATAATAGAAGAATTATTATACTATATACTAGTCTATTTCTTCCTTTATTTTTAGGTAATCCGATAATTATCCTCTTTCTTGGCGGATTACCTTTAATCTGGCATCAAAGCTGGTTCTTGGCAGATCGTGATCACGTGGTTCCTGCTAACCTAAGCGGCCCCGCGAGTCCTTGCGGGCTAGCTGTGGTACAACCTTATCCACCTTCCCCCATCCATCTTTGGTTGTGGTGGTGCCGCAGTCTAGGTTCCTTGAGCTCGTAACACCTTATAATTCTTACATAAGTTTAAAATATAATAAATGCTGTACTAGCTACGCGCAACTAAAGCTAAGTTAGTAAAAATTAGTTATTAAGCTTTATGAAGTATACACTTAAGCTTATAATAAGGTTTAATTATAAGCTAGACTACTTAAGAATACTATATAAAATTCTTATTATTATATTATATTAGTTTTAACTAATATAAAATATAAAGGCGAAGTACGGCATATAAGATAAAAAATATATAAAATTTTAACAAGCTAAAAGGTTATTACTAGCTCTAAAAGGCGTAAGAAGCTTAAATAGGTACAAGAAAATAATAAAAAGTAAATATTAACAATATTAAATATTAGTAGCGCGGGGTAAAATATCTTACCTTTTATTATTTTTTAAATGAAAATATACTTTACTAGCTAGTATACTAAAGATAACCTACCTCCTTAATAAAGGATTATAGTTTCTAAGAATAGCTAGATAATAAATAAGCTTAAAGTTATATAAATTAAGTACTATAACGCGAGTATAAATCGCTATATATAGGGTATATATAGGCTATTTATTATAGATAGCTATAAGAGCTATAACTGTTGAATGGGCTCTTTTAGCTAGCTACTTATGGGATGAGCACTTAAGTAGCAAGAGCAAGAGTAGTGTACGGTGTGCACAGCGTACGGATGGTAGGGGTGGGCAATAATATCTGGTTCTTGCTTATCTTGTTTGTCGTACGGACGAAAAGGAGAATATGTACATGTTCGCGCACGGCTGTTCGCGCACGGCTGTTTGCGCACGTGCACGTGCATCCTTCTCGCGCGATAGCTAGTATTCCGACCGTAACGCTGCTACGTACGGACACTAGCAACTTTCTATTTTTATTTAAAAAGTTACCTTCTATACTAGTTACCTCCTTTTCTTTTATATAGGTCCCTCTAATTGCATACTACCTATTCCCCTATAAATAACTTACCTTAGTAATGCTATAGTCTTCCCTCTCTCTTTACTTTTTATTCTTTAGTATCCCTCTTCATAAATCCTATTATATAATTCTCTAGCTCTTTTCTCTTTTGTATAGTAGTTAAATAGGATAATCTAAAAATAAATCACTTAAATAAAAGTGTGTGTAAAGAAAATAGTCTTATACAGGGACTTAGTTAGTTAGTACCCTTTTATATAGGCTCTAGATAGTCTACTAATACTTCTATAGTAATTACTAAATAGTTAGTTAAAACTAAGGATTTAAGGGCTTAGTTTAGAGTGTTCTTTGTATAAGCGTTAGCAGTGTTATCTTTACTATTAATCTACTAAATTTTTATAATCTCCCTATTCTCGGATAATTTCTTAAGCGATATAATATTAATTATAAGCCTCTTCTTATTTATAGTCCTTAGCTTAATTAGGTAATTATATAGTACCTTTAAATTTATATAAATAACTATAAAGATTATAGGCAGGTTAAGAGTGCGTATAATCTATTAAAGAGTTATACTAAGAGTAATAGCATTATTAAAACTTTTTACTATACTATATAGTTTACTAGCAAGGATACTCCTTATTACTCTTTTATATTTAGTAGTATTCTAGTGCACGATGTTCCTAAAGATTTTAATATTATATCTAACCTCTATACGGTGCTTAGTGCCTAGCATAATAAGGAAACTAAGCTATAAGCTTAGGTCCTTATTATTAGTAAATAAGCTATTTATAAAGATAAATAGCTTCGCACGATTAAGCTATAATAGTATAAAAGTAAGACCGCGATCGCTGTTATTAATTTACTACTAAATTTATATATTAAATGCCTTAATATTGTCGTGCGAAGGATCTATAGTTTATATAATAATAAAGAGATTAAATACTACCTCAAGTTAATATATAAATACGATATATGCACCTCTTGTACGCTACTTAGCATATTATTATATAGCGTCTTTATCTTCTAAATTAATCGTGCAAAGGTAGCTTACTTATACTTTTTAAGTAAGAATTATTTTATCGTGCGTAAGTTTAATTCTATTATTATTAAACTTAATAGGCTACTTCTTTACTAAGATAATCTGATCTTTTATATAGAGCTTTACCTTCTTTAGTTCCTCTTCTTCTCTTTATGCGAAATCCTTCGTCACGATACTTAAGGTATTATCTATCTATAGGCTAGTAATCCTAAAGATATATTCCCCTTTATTTATAATTAATAAGTATAAGTTATACAATAAGATATGCATGCTAAGCTTGTCCTTATAGTAGTTATAGTATATTTTAAACTAGTACAGGCCAGATTCTACTACACTATAGAGTGGTCGTACAATGCAGAAGATTGTGTTTAGTAGGAAGCTCTAGCGTATTTCCTTTAGTAGTTTAGCATAGAGCGTGCGAAGCAGTTTATTAGTAGACTAAATATATACATAAGTAATGTCGCGTAATTTAAAATATATCCTATATAATACTTTAAGGCTTACTTTAATAGTAAGGATTAATCGCCAGCTTATCCTTTAAATTATAAGTAATTATATAAGTATCTTGCCCTTTTTTATATCTAAATAGCTAGCAAAAACTAGGCAGGACTTTTTATATAGTTTAGTTGTTTTACCCTTAACTTTTTATATAAGGTAAAGGTTAAAGATCCGTCCTAAGTACTTAAATAGGTTATAGAATAGAATTTTAAATATATTATTTATAATAAGGGCATCTATCTCTATATAATTAGATTTTTTAAAAGGTTCTTTTAAGGTAGTAATAATACTATCTGCACGTAGCTTTAGAGCTAGTATAAAATTATCTCTCTCCTTCTAAGTAAGGAATACTTATTAAATATTCCTATTAATAAGCTAGCGCTACTAATTACTTCTTTATATAGTTTAGTTATCTTTTTATGCGGGGATATTGCTGCCTTAAATATTATTATTTAAGAAAAAGTTATTTTATACTAGTATTATAGTATTTTATATAATATTTTTCTTTAGCCTTTCTCTTTTCCTAGTAGGTGGCTATTCACTTTATACTAGTTTTAGTTTGTCTAGATCTATAAGCTCTTAAGGCTATTTAGTAATCTTTTCTTCCTCTATATAGTAATATAAGTTAGCTTCCATATAATAGAGTTTAATAAAACTATTTTCTACTTTAATAATAATATTTTTGTCCTTAATACCTGTAATTTTATATAGGCTAATCTATCCCTTCTTCTCCCTCTATGTTATTACTTTAGAGCTAAGTAAAAGGCTTAAGACGTTGTACAACCTCGGTCCATTCTACATATTAATCGCACGATTAATATCTACCTTGGCTTATTTATTCTGCAGCGTTTTTATCGCCTTTTGTATAGCCTGGGCTCGTACGGTGATGTCGGGCGATGGTGATAAATCTCGATTAATTCTTAGGTATGTACTAAAGATCAGCAAAGTTAGTATAAAACTATTTAGGCTAGCTATATTATTAAGGGCTTTAATAGCTATCTAAAGGATAGCTTTATTATCTATATAGTCTTTAAGTTTAGCCTAAAAATATTAAATATATAATAAAGAGAAGCATACACGTATTTAATTTTTCTTACTACCTAGTATGCCTTAACTAGTATCTACTTATATATAGCTTTTATAATCTTCGCACGGTTTTAGAAATCTTTAAAAGTAAAGTTTATACTAGGGTTATGTGCGATATAGTCTAGTAGTCTTTAGTATATATTTATCTAACACTTGCTAAGGGCCTCCTATGTATTACGTGTAGATATAGATTTTAAGAAGGTAGCCGCCTAAAAGGAAGTTACTGCGTTATTAACGTATAATATATCTTTATTACTAATTTATATAATATTAATAATAATTTTATAGTTAAAGTATAAGTTATTTTTAATAGAAAACTTAAACTAGCGTAGTGCTTAGTTATATAATTAGTATATATAGTAGAATTTCTTAATCTTTTTTAGTATAAATGTATTAACATCGTGCCTAGCTCTTATAAATATCTTATAAAGCTATTCTATACAGGAGTGTCTAAATCTTTAATAAAGGCAGCAAAGTTTAGTTTTAGTAAGAAATAATATAGCTTCTTTTTTACTAACGTTAAAGTACGGGTGTTCTTATTTACGTATAATAGGGACTATCGTACTATTCTTATGTATAATAACGTTTAGGACATTATTAAAGTACGCACTAAGTTAATCTACGTTTATAAAATAAAAAAAGAAAGGCGTTAGTATATTAAAAATATAGTATATAATAAATTTAAGGGGATTATTAATTTGTATAGTATTAATTAATCCTTTTACGCCTTAGCTACTAAAACTAATATTAGCCTAGCTTAGTATTTAGTTAATCTTTATATAAGGGTTTTCTTATACGTACGCCTCTAGTTACGCTCTTTTAACTATTAAAACCTTAGTTATACCTATGTCCTAGAGTTCTCCTTAGTAGGCTATATAGTATTAGTCTTTAAGAATAAACTATTTAGCATATCCCTTAGCTTTAATACTATATATATCCTCCCCCGTCGTATAGTAGAGGTATATAGTAGTAGTAAGGTAGTGGATAGCTTCTTCCCCTTCTTCCTTATTTATGTTTAGTTTATCTTCGTACAGGTCATCTTCTTTATGCTCTAACCCCCTCTTAAACTCTTAGATATACGCAGTAACCTCTTCTTATAAGAGGATTTTATTATAAAGTCCTTTATAAATAGTAATATATTATTAAGTCGCACGCGTAAGGTTGGTGTAGAGGTAATTAAATAACTAGTATTTTTTTAATATATAAAGTATTTCTTAACTACTATATAGGGTCTTAATATTAATTGTAAGGACAACCTAAGTTTATATAATCCTTAGAAAACTCTTCCGCGCAATGTAAATCTTAGCTAGGTATATTTTTATATACAAGACGCTAATCTATATCTATAATCTATACAGTATAAATTAACTAGATTAAGTAGGTATATATTAGCTTATTTATTAATTATAACTTAGAGTAATGCGTAAAGGTTACTAAATAGAGCTTTATATAAAGGTTTAATTAAGAATATAGCTTATTTAAGCTTTAGTTACCCTCTATAGGTTTATATAATAGTAAAATATAGTAATACTTTGCCTTAAAATTCTAGGCCTAGAGCTTTCTATATAAATGTAAGCTTATTAATTATAGCCTTAAGGACTTTATGCAGGGTCTTTTTTAAATTCTCTTATTTATACTATATAACGTACTCCATATGCGAGCTGGACACATAAGCGAGCTAGACACTCTACCAAGACCCCACCAAAAGCTCTACTCTACATGATAGTACAGAACGTATAAAAACAGTTATTAAGAATTATAGTAGGCTAATCTATTTAGAATTTACTTTTATAGCTTACTTATAGGTGCGCGAGTTATGCCTAGGCTCGCTATAGCGTCTATAGCGTTATTAAGTTAATTTGCCCTTACTAGCGCGTACCTGCTTCTTCGCCTTCTTCCCATTACTACGCGCCTTAAAGTCCTTTATAGTAGCTAGCTATAGGCCTTCTTTAGCTATTAGAACTCCCTTACGCTGTACACACTTTCTTTTATGTAATTTACGTCGCGTGGTGGCCTTGTTAGTAGCTTTAAGCTTAGCGCCTTTTACTATCTTCTTAAAGGCCTTAACTATTAAAGTTAGAGAACTATTTAGGTGCCTCTAAATCTTTTACTTTACTAGCGTTAATTACGACCCTAATTTTAAAGTATTTTTTAGTATTTGCAACTGCTACTTACTGTAATTTATAGTAATTAGTAATAAAGTCTATAACTTAATATTAAGCTTTAATATTACTACTTTTAGGTTAAGGGGAACTAGGCTAGCGCCTTAAAAGCCTTCCTTAATATTACTTTTAGTAATTAAAGCCTTAAAAGCTGTAATAAAGCAAGGTAGAAACTTAATTTTAATAATGTGGTTAATATAGCTGCGCATTAGAGCCTTGGCTTGACGTCTGTACGCCTTCTTTAGTGGCGCAAAACAGCCTACATCGAGTGGCTGCAGGAGGTGCGACGAATATAGGGGCATATATAAAGTAATAATTTTATTATCCTTGTAGTATTGCTGGAATTTAAGCAAGTTATAGCTTTTATAGCTATTAATAATAAGTAAACGTGCTGCACTAATAACACGCTTCTTTATATACTTATTAAAGTGCTTTAGCTACTATAGACTAAGCTTATTTATTATTTAGCCATTCTTAGAAACTCTAATAACCTAATCGTGTGGTAGATCCTGCTCTTTATACTAAGCGGAGAGGTAGTGCTTACCTTAGAAGATAATAAAGGGTAGGAGCGTCCACCCTATCGCGCTAATGCCTTAGATAACTATAGTCTACTCTTAATTACCCTACTACACGCTCTTTAGCCTGCCTTAACGCTTAGAGCCTATAACTACTACTCTAGTTGTTATTATGCCTATTATAAAGCCTAACTTGTTAAAATTATAGGTGTCTTTGTTAAGAATGCCATGCTTAGCCTTTATGTTCTTTATAAGCCAGAACTAGTCTTGTATAACCGCAGGATCCTTACAGAGGGCTCTCTTATAGTTATACTTTTAATTAAACTTAGCTTTAAGCTCTAACTAGCGCTTAATAAAGTTTACAGCCTAAAGTTAGTCTATAGGTTTACTATGCCGCTTAGCTAGTAAAGAATTAGCTATATCCTTTATAGTAGCAAGCTAGGGCGGAAATCTTCGCTTATTTAGCTTAAGTATATGCTAAACAATCACCTCCTCTTCTATCTTAAGTAGATTTATTAAGTTAGGCGTATAATTATATTAAAAGATAGTTCTAGCGCGTTGCGTGCTTAATATACTTTAAGAGACGTTATAGATAGCTACAGCGCGTTAGAAAGATAGATTTATATCTTATTTAAGAGCTTAAAGCGTAAGCTATATTTGCGCTTCTTTTATATTTAGTATAGTTTATTATTATTAAAACATCGTGGGTTGTAGTGAATCACTATGGATTTTGGTGGGGTCTTGGCAGAGTGTCTAGCTCGCTTATGTGTCCAGCTCGCATATGGAGTACGTTAAAAGTTATTATTATCTAGTCTATCTAGTACTAGCTATAGTTAACGTTAGTATTAAAGTAATTACTTAGGTTTTTATATAACAACTTCTATATATAACTAGGGCTTATTTTACTTAGGTAGTACGCACTTGCATAGTCTATTAAGATATTTAAAAAGATATTTACGTACTAAGTGTCTTAGATATCTAAGCGCTAGCATAGATTAATAAATATTTTTATTTTATTTACTAGTATATTATGTAGCTAGCCTAAGTAATTATTTTTTTTCTTTTATACCTTCTAAAATTATATTATCTTATTTACTAAGAGCCGTTTATTAGCGCTGTCCCTTAGTAGCGAGAAGTTATATAAGTTATAGGGCGATGGAAGTTGCGCAGGTGGGTACTATCCTATAAGTAGTTCTAATTAGTATAGCTTAACTAGTGGTGTACTATACAGGTATGGTGCGGCGATAGGCGTGCGAACTAGCATTTGTTATTTATACGAGGGGTATCGTAGCTCTAATTGCGGTGCGATTATAGGTGCTTGCTGTGGTTGCTAAGGAGGTTATTCTAGTGGCGGCGTATTATTTATACGTTCGTGCGGAACCTTATATAGTAATAGAGGTTGCGTACGAGTAACTGTCTCCACCTTCCCCTAAGTCATGTCGTATAGCTTCTAAGCTTAGGTACCTTTACTATCTAATTATAGTGTAATTCCCTTATCTTCTAGTACTTATATAAGCTCTCTTTTAAATACGCGTTTAAGTATAGAGAAGTCTTATAGTATCTATTTATTAAAATTCTTAATATATAAGCTAAGAAGGGTAGCACCCTTCTAAATTATTATATAAAAATTAGTAATTATATAGCCTACGTATAATTAAAGTTACAGGCTTATTAGAGCCTCTAATATATTAATTTTATTATTTTAGTACTCTAAGCTAGTCTTTTTTTATAGTATTACCTTTAATATCCGTGTATCCTTTATAAGTTATTTATATAATAAAAATTGTTCTTAGTTCTTCTTATTACCGCGCGGAGCTATTAATTACTAGTAAAATCTTATTATAGGAGTATAATTAATTACTTTATAGTTAATTGCGCGGGTACTACTATTATCTAGCTACTAGATTATATAGCTTTATTATTAATATATATCTCGCACTATCTACTTCTTATTTTATATAATAGTAGGGCTTATTATACATTATAAAGAATTAATCTACTATCCCTAAGAATAAGTAATAAAATAAAGTACCTTATAAAGTATAGGTACTCTATTATTACTCTTGCTAATTTATAGTTAACCTTACTAGTTAATTACTAATTAGTATTAAATAGGCTCTTTTAGCTAGCTACTTATAAAATAAGTACTTAAGTAATAAGAGTAAAAGTAGTATATAGTGTGCACAGCGTACGGATAGTAGGGGTGGGTAATAATATTTGGTTCTTGCTTGTCTTGTTTGTCGTACGGACAAAAAGGAGAATATGTACATGTTCGCGCACGGCTGTTCGCGCACGTGCACGCGCATCCTTCTCGCGCGATAACTAGTATTCCGACCGTAACGCTGCTGCGTACGGACAATAACTCTATTAATTTTAAGTAGTATTGTGAAAATAATAAAATTATTTATTCTTATATACTATTATGCCTATTATATATCCTATAGCTACTAGATATAAGTTATTTTATATTACTAAAAAAGGCGTACTTACGCTAAGTTCAGTAATGTTAAGTCCCTAAGGGATAGCTAGTCCCTATAGGGCTAACGTTGGTTCTCGGACAAGAGTACTAGTAAGGCAAGAAAGAGATTATTAATAGCCTACGCATATTAATAAAGTGTTAGTATTAAAAGTAATACGCGATTATATATAAATTAGTACTATCTAAGTATAATTTAAATAATAGATTAATAAAAGAGGTTAAAAACATAGATGGAAGGTCTATCTTTGACGTTCCTATATACAAGGCTTAGACTGCTCGCTGGCGAGCGCTCTCTAGAAAGCAGTTACATGACTTCGTAAGCGCTGACAATGCGGCAAGCGAAGATAAGGGTGTCTTCACGTGTACGCGCTGTGACTAAGTACAAAATGGTTTGCTGTCCTTATGTTGGATCGTGGATCCTAGCAAGTAATTAAATTAAATTATATTAATTTTATTATAAAACTTAAATTTTTACTTACGTTTCTTAACGTGTTTAACGTATTAATTAATAAAAAATAAACTAAAGAATGCTTTTATAGTGGTATTTAAGTACTTTTTAACTTATAGTTAGTATTAAATTAATTAAATATATAATTAAAAACTTTTTTAAGTTCGATTAGTTAAACCTATTTTTGAGTGGTTATAAATAGCTAGTAATGCGTATAAGATTAGGAAGTAATCTACCTTAATATTAAAAAACTTTTTAACTACTATATAAAGCCCTTTAATACTAATAAAAAAATATTATTATTTTTAATAAAAGTCGCGTAGAAGATAGCATATAAGTTTAAGTTAATAAAAGCCTAAATTAAGGAGCTTTAGGAGGTAAATATAGCTTATATAAAGTGAGAATTACGTGAAGGTACACGTATATAGGCTGGAGGAACACTACTTGCTACAAAAGAACTATAGCTAGTAGCTATAAAAGAGCGTCTTGCGAAGAGGCAGCGCTTATAAGTAAATAAGAAGGATAGTAAAAAGAGTAGTACGCAGCGCTAAAGGCTTTATAATAAGTATAATAAGCTAAGGTGTAACGTGTAAACCTACTAAAAAGCTAAAAGGCTATTTTTTTAAATTAGATATTACTTTTAGTATGTTATTTTTAAATAGTATTAATAATTATAGTAATATTTAAGAAGTATAAGTTAGTGTTACTAAAAAAAAAGTGCGTAGCTCGTCCGGGTGCGCAGTTCGCATGTGGAATACGTTAGTATCTTTATAGAATAAAAGCTAATTAAATCTATTCCTATATATAAAGACTTTTATACCAATCGTGTACCGTGAGGTAACATAACTAGAAAAGCGAATAGTATGCGTGAACGTTGGAAAGTAGTCATAATCATATAGCTCGGGACCCTGATCAAGCTACAGGTGATACACATACCGACTTGGCCCTCCAATGGTGGTCGAACAGCGTGTGATGGACCTTACAAAAATCTTGGAATGACGACGGTTGGCCATCTATCACACCGTTCGATGGCATTCGCCTCGGCTTGTCTCCAACTGCCGAAGCCAGTGATTCAAGCTGGTAGCGAGTTTATATAACTAAAACGTGTTGAGTAGGTGCGGAGACCCGGGGCTCTGTGTACAACCGCCGAAGGCAATAGTTTAGGTTGATAGCGAGCTTATATGGCTGGAACATCCGGAGTAGGTGCGGAGACGCGCGGCTTTGCAAGAGATGGTTGTGGTCTCGATGGGTCGAAGAGTGGCCAGACATGGTTTGGGTGATGGGAAAGGCAGAAGTTTGAATCTTAAGAGCCGAGGGGGAACCTTAATTCGTGCTTCGCATTCTGTTTGATGACAACGTTCCTTGGTGATTTGCTCTGCTTGGCCTTCCAAGGTTCTATGAATGGTGAGAATGGAACGCGCACGCGACGCTTTCAGTGTTCGGGTATACCATGATTGATGGATGTCGTACTTTGAATCGACCGAGGAGGCCGAAGATGAGACTCATCTCCCTTCATCCAGATATGTGTAGAACGCGGATCATATGCAGAGCAGCGGGTTCCTGCAGGGCGAGACCTCGACGGCATGAACACGATATTTGGCTAGAACCAGAGTGAAACCTACTAGAAAGGTACTAAAACGGAAAAGCAACGACGACTGACGACACGCTCCAGCGCTCTTCTCCTAGACCACCACCATCAGGAGCCTGTCCTGTTCTCCTCACGAACCCAGCCATGCCAGCCATGCCATCAGCAACCAGCCAGACCGCGGGATCATGGGAGCATCCTTCTCGTCGGCGAGGAATCCTCAACGTATGCGCATAAAGGGGCCACCAAAACGGGAGAGACAACCGCAATCTCACTCCTTCGGCCATGGCTATCAGTGTTCGCCGCGCCACAGGACGCAATACACTCTTTTGAACTGCTCGATCCTACAATGCGCATAGATCCAACCACAGCTCGGTGGCACTCACAAAACCCGCGTGCTTACGACATACTTCCCCATTTGCAACGCCCGTGCCTGGCGGCGTACAAAACGCCACGCTCTGACCACGGCAGCCCCACGCACCCATGCGCTGCTGAGCATCATTGAAACCCCCAAATCAAACCACACATTTGCCTTTCTAGACTTTTCGACAGATCCAGCTGCCCGGCTGGGCAGCGGCGCTATCGATGCGCCCATGTGCGTGACGAGGCTATTGTTAGCATCTATGCCAGAGTGTGAGCATGAGGTTACAGGTGCGTTATCCCCATCGATCCGCAGAGCGTGGGTGATGCGACGCAAGGGATACAGTAACCTATCGCGCGTATCCTCATCCAAGCATGCGTGCATGTGCCGCACTAACATCCATAGGTAGGCCGGGCCCTCCACGCCTCCCCGTGCGACGTCTCCCTCAGAAAGCAGAAAGAAAACGCAACCGTGACCTTCCAGTAGCAAAACCTCGTGCAGGCACCTCCCAATGCACCTGTCGCGCAGGCGCCACGCCTGCTTGGGAGGTGCGCCTCTTGCGCAAATCGCGCATGCGCTGATGCCGTGGAACCACCATCTCGCATGTGGGAGGGGGCTTGCCCCGCCGTCGTGAGATGGGGCTCTGGTTTAGGAACCTTGGGCGCGACCTCGGATGGCTACGGCGTGGCTTGCCGGAGGTGGGCGTACAGAGCCGTGTTGACCTCATACATATCTCAGAAGGCAGTGTCTGCCCTGTGAGGTCTTTGCCCCAACATATTTCGATGTATGGCCGTGGTTACAATGCCCGGTGTTGTACATACTGGAGCACTGGCTCGATACGGGAAATATTGCCCTTTGCCTGACGTGATGAAGGCAACGGCCATCTGACGCCCGAAGTTATGCTACGGTAAGTATTGAGTCGTGAGTGCTGAGGCGTGTGAATGCACAGCCGTACGCTTCAGGCAGGCAATAGGTGAGAATAAACTTCAAGTGAACCTGGAAGAGGTTTCAACAGGGAGACCCCAAGAGCCAAAGAAGTTGTTGCATTGAAACCCGCCCTAGAAAAGCAAGATTATGCGTGACCTTGTCCTGTCAGATCGTTTCCCAGGCTCCCAGGTAAGTCATCCCGCAAGCACGGTACATGCGTGCCGTGAGCGTTGGGTCGGCCCGTGGCCGAAGCCGGATGAACGCGGAAATGAGGAAAGGATTGCTTTCCAGACCGCGTAAGACGGCTGATCGACGCCATAGCGTTTCGAGGACCGAAGCAGGGTAATCCATGGCCATAATCACGGCGTGGTAAGGACTGCTAATCTCGTCCGCATCATCAATCCCGTTTCGAGTCTGGAGGCGGCCGGGGAACTTGTGCGCAAGCCGAAGACTGCTGCGTCTTGCTGATCTGAGAACCAGCTAGTGGAAGAGAGGTCGACTACGGGTTTATTTGTGCCACCAGAGGGTATATTGAGAGGACATTGAAAACGCACCACTTGGATTTCTTAGGACAAGGGCCGAGGGCTCCGGTGTCCGTGCTGGCGGCTCAAACAGGTGGCACGGAAGCTGCTCCATGGGTCGAGAGCTGAGCTAGTTCGGGGAACTGTTCACTATCAAATCAGTATGGCTAGGACGTGATCATCTTGCATGAGGATAGGGACAAACAATAAACGAGAGAGCATTAACGTTACTTACCTTCCACAGTCCCGTACCAATAATGCCCTCTAGCTCGCAGCGCACGAACACCCTTCAGCCACCGCCAATTCCGATTCCTTCGAGGCCCGCGCAGCGTCAGTGTTCCACTCACCTCAGCCTCAGCAAAAAACAAATGATTTTGCCAAGAGCTTAGGCGGAAGCGGGGATGAACGCTGTGCCCTAAAACCTCACGCGCCCCATAATTCCAGAGCCTAGTCGTCCTTGTTCCCAGAAGTCGGTGCGAAGGTCAGCTTCGTCCGATTGAAGATGAGTATCCGGATAAACGCTACCGTAAACGAAGCTCGCGCCGCCGCCGGGCACTCCAAAGAGCAGTGGGATCGCTTCTATGTGAGTGTTTTAGCCATTGACATCCCTCGCGTGCCGCCGAGCTGACCGCAAAAGTTCATAACTAAAGACGAAGCCAAGCAGCTGTCCGAAGCACATCCAGACTGGACAAGATGGATCCATATTCCCGCAAACGAAAAAGACCTGTTGCTGCAGCGCATCAACGGCCGATTGACTGCAGAGGGCATACCGGAGGTGGAGATGATTATATTGAAGTGGAGAGTGTCGCAGCTCTTGAGGGATATCCAGCGAAAATATGGTACGTCGTGCGTATCCCAGCCTTTACATGCGCCGAGCTATCCATCGCTTGCATACGCGACTGCATGTCCACGTAGCTAATTATATTGGAACGCTTAGCCGAAGGTAGCATGATTTCCGGAATGGCAGTAACAGGCTCACAACCCCAAGCCGAGGGTAGCACGCAGCAGTCGCAAAGTCCCCAACGGTCCGAGTCCTCGCCGAGTGAGACGCGAGCGTACGATCCTGTCCGCGATGTTTAGACGAAAAGAAAATGTGAAAAGAGACGTAGGAAAGATACCTGCCGCTGCTTCAGCCGAAATCGCAGCCTACCTGGAGAACTGCTAGCTCTGCATCGAGCGCGCGGGCGTGCCGATACGACGAGGGGGCGCAAAATCTACGCGAGCTCCCGCAAGACGTAGGCGGGATAAGATAACGAATGTGCGCCCCGATACCCTCGTAGCACCTACGAAAGGCCACGAAAATGAGAACCAAGACTAGTATGGTGTTCGCAAGATTGGCGCTCGAAAGCGGAGAAGAATACTTCGGCTCCGTTACACCGGTAGAGCTTTGGGGTTGGTTGTAGTACAACAGGCCGGTACGTGTCTGTGGTGGCTGAATCCAATATTTGGTACTCCGTAATCTTTCAGCCTGTCATCTTCCTGTCGGTCTCATTGTTGCGCTTTCCATTCACGCACTTAGGTGGTCACAATGGTCTTACCGATTTGTCATATGTTATGTATCCGTGAGCGTTTATACCCTTGTAGGAGTGATGCTATAAACATTCACTCTGATACCCCTCAGTACGTTACTCGCTATTAGACAAGTCTGCTAAAAGGCTGCAGTATGAAGCATTCCATGTGTTCCAAGCGTTCTGTCGTTCGTCTGTCTCTACTATGCTGTTTCCCAAAGTGCACGAGTTTGTGGACTTCATCGCACGGTTCCAAGGTGTTCAACAGCTGGAGCGGACACGGGAACCTTATGCGGGGCACAATGCTGGATTAGGGAAACCAAGTGATATCAGGGCCGATTCCAGAAGGCGCCTCGCCGATAGTTCCTCCCGAGGTTGCCTCAGGCTTTCAGGCTGCTCTAATGCACCTACTGTAGAGGGAGGAGCTGTTAGGCATCTCTCAGAGTATCCATGCATAGTGGTGTAGAGGTTGAGATAAGACAGCAAACATGCGGAAGCTAGGGATTAGGGTTCTGCCGGCGGTACCAAACTTAACCACCACGGCCTGCTCCAACACACCATCCCTGCCCGTTCGAGTCAGCCACGTGGTAGCCCGTCCGTAGCTCGGGTTTCTCCGGGAGATAGACGCCGGGCTGAAGCACTGTAGCCGCGAGAGACGCCATGATCTTCGGTTACGGTACGCCGCCCTAAACGCTCACGTTGTGTGGGAGAGCATGTATGTGGTGTAGGATGTGGGATGTCGGTCAAGGACAGCTGAAAGCATCTTACAGATCGACCAACGAGGAAAGGGACCACGAGTGCTTTTACCCTGCCACTAAAGTATCGCGCATGATCAAACCAATATGTGGAACTCGTGTACCTCCCACCCAGGATTTAAGAAAGAGGGCTCAGCATGTAACATGGACATCAAGGTCCTGGTATAATTGATATCCTGATCCTATTCAACTCGTACAGATGTCGGTTATGGAATGATACCCCCATCGTTGACTCGTATCTCTTTGATGTTCGTAAACTGTTTCTATGCTGCCATACCAAAGCCGGCTTCAATGCCCGCCGCTTTGAAGGCCTTTGCCTTGCGCGAATCCAGCGTTTTCTTCTCGGCTCTCTGGGCCGATGCCAGCTCCCTTACTTGTTCTTCCGGAGCGAATTGCACGCCTTTGGGCTCGTCTTCCCGGTCGAGGTCTACAGTCGCGCAAATGGTGACGTTTTCACCTCGGATGGTCATGAGGCCTGGGAGTTTAACGTCGCATACCAACCATTTCGGGGCTGGAGAATCGGTCGATGCTGCGGGGTTGCGCGCTGCTATTCTTTCGGAGCACTCAGTCAGGACAAGGTTTGCTTGCTCTGTTAGTAGGTGGCTTGCCTTTCAGTAATAGGTCCAACATACCGAATTGGTCGTACGAACGTAGAATGCCTATATATTCTTTTTCATCGCGAAGTAATACATCAACCTTTTCTATACGTTGTTAATCCCAGCGCTAATCGAAAGGCGAAGACGTCCATACTGTCGACCATATCCAAAAGCATGGAAGAAGTCAGGAAGGCTTGAGGCGGAAGATCTATGGGTAATATCGGTTGTGCGGACGGTGTTCGGCCGCCACCTAAAGCATTTGGCGGGAGCTGCTGTGGTGGTGGTGTCGCATTGTACACCCCTCGGTAGCCTATTGCGTTCGTCAACTCACTTTCCAGTGGGAGTACTCGACGGGAAAAGGTCGCACCAATGGCTTGTGGAGGGAGGTCTGGGGCTTCAACGGGTGCTTCCTGATGTGTCTGCTCCTGATGCGAGCGTTGCAGCATCTGTGTGAAGCTCATGTTTACGTTTGGCTGGGCTCCTGTGGGGCCACCCTGCGGTATATTGGGGTTATAGGACATGGTGGCGTGTCCCGCGTCGCGGCAGTCGTGTGAGTGGAGGAGATCAGCGGAGTCGTGAAGTAGGCGAGGACGGAGCCAGCATGGCGAGACGCGAAGAGTATCGTGTGCCTTCACTTTTCGTGTTGCGCTCGGAACAGAGCTTCATCGCGGGTAGTCGCGAGGGAGCGACTGCGCGAACTCGGTTAGTGCATGATGACTAAGCCAATCGCCATCTCGAAGTACGAACAGCTGCTTTCATTCTTGCATAGAAGACTAAAATATTTCACTGCTTGGTCTCGAATGTATATGCTCTTGTAAATGTGTTATACTGTTATCTATGGAGGTATCTTGTTGGTTGTTGAAGACCTGTCACAGTGCCATGAGACCCTGGTCGCTCCAGTGCTAGCTCGGCTATAGATACGTCACAGGTACAAATAGAGAAAGAAACCAAAAGCATGAGAGGCCAGAATCTGTGCCTGGCATACTTACGAACTTCAACTGAGACAGGTCTGCGCTTTTCGGGTCTGTTTACGTGGATTGACTTTACTCCAAGTACCTACACCCACACCCTGAACTTCCACACAAATCAGGCTTACTGTCCATAGAATCTGAGATACGCCTTGCTCTTGTTTTGGGCACGTGGACCGTCCTAGTCTTCAATTTTTTCTGTGCAGGTCTGGCGGTTTAGACTTTGACATTATCCATCCTGTGCGAGGCACCTGCCCGCCGTCGGACCTGGGCTTTTGAAAAGCACACTGAAAATCGCCATGGATTTCTCCCGATATCTGAAACCGACGCCTCATAATAACACTCGAATTGCTGGCTTTGTGCGAGCATTTAGACATAGATGGATTACGCCCCCGCAACCAACCACAGAATCCTACGAAGGCCGAATCATCATTGTAACGGGCGCATCGTCCGGAATGGGACGCGAAGCGGCTGCCAAGTTCGCAGCATTGGGTGCCTCTAAAGTCATACTTACTGCTAGAGATTTGAAGAAGGGCGAAGCCGCGAAAGCGAATATTGAGGCACGACTGGGTCGAAATGACCAGCTGGAAGTTTGGGAGCTGGACATGAATTCATACGACAGCATTATCGCCTTTTCAAAGAAAGCCGATGAGCTCGATCATCTGGACGTCGTTATACTCAACGCTGGTGTTCATAGAGCCGAATTCGGAACTACGCAATATGGTTGGGAAGAGGATCTACAAGTTAATGCTCTGTCATCCAACTTACTCGCCATCTTGCTCCTGCGGAAGCTGAAAGAATCCAGACACTCTGCCAGGAAGATTCCAGTGCTCGAGTTTGTCAGCTCAGGGGGCCACCAGTTCGTCGTTGTAAGTAAGGAGATCCAGGACCAGCCCACTGTTCTCGGATGCTATAACAAGTCGGAGGAATTCAGGGCCTGGCGGCAATACAGCGCGAGCAAGCTTTTCCAAATGTACGCAATGACGACGCTAGCCAGCGACGTTTCATCTGGAGACGTGATCATCACGTCGATCTGCCCTGGCCCTGTTACTTCTGATATCGGTCGCGACTACTCATCTCGATATCCCATCATCTCTGCTATTTTCACCTTCATCCTAGGATATCTGTTCTTCCATACACCGGAAGTGGGCGCGAACTCGATACTGAGTGGAACGACGCAGGGCGAGATGTTGCATGGAAGGTTTTGGAAGTATGATAATATCATGCCTGTCGCACCAAGTCTTTCGGGTGAGGAGAATAAGAAGCTTGGGTTGCGAGTCTGGGGAGAGATGCTGCAGGCTCTGGAGAAAAATGGCGTGCGCGTCAAGGAAGCTCTCAACGACATTATGACTACTAGGATTTCTGAATCCGGATCATGAGATGCAGAAACATCTTGGTTTCCACTGCGATTGAAGCTAAAGTTTTTCCTGCGTCTTCAAACGGTAGTTCCATAGCTTTGTCAGCAGTTCAAACGGGAACACGATGCGATTCCACAGTCTAGGCTCTATCGTGCAAAGAAAACTGTTTCCACCCCTTTTCTGGAGACCAAATTAAGAGCAGCAGTGTCCAAAGAATTGGTAAGAACTCGCACCTCAGTAGATGCTCAACACTTCTGCGTAGCAGAACCACGGATTTGCAACATTGAGAAATCAACCCTGAAACTCGCACCAGGCCTCCATGAAACGCGTTAGTAGAGCGCTTTACGTTTCGCCGGTATTTGACTTGATTGAACATATGCTTGGAGTTGCGGTGCGCAGTGCTAATTTGGGCAACGTGGTGATCGGTCCCATTTTGTGGAGCTGAGCGGCGTTCCGTGCGGCTCGGAATGACGTGGGTGCTAATGCGAGCTTGAACATGCAAGCTGCTCACGCCGTAGATCCTCGCACCGTGTTTCCCTTTGTAATATCTCCCTAATATCAGCATTCGCCCCGGACATCCATCTGGATGCCCAAACCGCGGCTCCACAAGCCTTCCGCCCACGGCACTTCGTCACTGCTTCGCTACCTGTTCCCACACACCAGCCAGCGGGCACGCGCTCACCTCTCCAAGTTCCGGCACGAACTCTTACCCTCTCTCAAGCACCGCACGCAGTCGCGCATATACAAATATATTCTTTACCGTCAAGCGCTCAAGCTCAAGAAGCAACCGGGCATTCTTCAGCGACTGCGCGGCCATACCAGGAAGCTACTAGGACGCCCCCACGTCGAACATGAGGCAAGGCTGCGGCGGGAGAAGCTAACCAAGAGTTCGACAAGTCGAGAGCCTGGTGGCAACGCAATGAGCTACCAAGACGACTATGCGCCACGCGAGCCTGGTGCGCGGAGGAAGAAGCTTGCAGGATACTTGAAAGCGGCGAACGAGCTGCGGCAGACCTATCAACAGCAATATGCGCCTAATTGGAGCAGATCCGAAGCATCTTATGACTATGAGGACGACACGCCGGGAAGCTTCCCGGACGCTGCCATTGTGCGCAACGGAGACGAAGAGATGATCTTGTTTCCGAGCTATGCGCGAAAGCACATTAAGAGGAAGGTGAGTATCGCCAGACCAGTACCATTGACCGCACTGACTTGCACAGCCGGAAGCAGAGCCGGGCACTATACAAGAAGTCCCCGGTGACGGACGCGACGTACGAGACTCGGCCGGTGCCGGCGATGCGGAGTTTTGGAAACAACAGTGGGACAAGTACGAGGACGATAACGCTGTGGTGGACGTGGACGTAAGAGGTTGGATATATTCGCCACACAAAGGGCATATGTCTAGGAAGCAACGCGTCTTTATTTCACTGGCGCGCCAGCTGGTAGGGATACAAGCTCCGCCGGCGGGTACACAACCCTCGAGCGCATCCGATAGCCCTCGTACCAGCAGAGACCCCAGTCCGGGCAATCTCACTCATCGCGAACGCGCGCAGCTTCGACAGTCGCAGCGAGACGATCAACTCACTGCGAAGGAGGCCGAGGAGATACTGAGGAGGGGCGAGAAAGAGGCCGAAACCGCAGCCAAAGGAGCCTACAGCGAAAAGCCTTTGGATGATGTAGATAGCATACGAGAGTACCGCGCACAAAGCCCGGGACTACGTGGACTCTCTCATAGCCAGTCCAACAGCTCACTGCGGAGCACCGACACCTTCGCTCCGCCACACAAGCGGGCGTCATGGAACCAGCCTGCCGACATGAGCCCGTCAGAACTTGCAGAAGCGCACGCCCGTCTCATGGCACGCCTTCGCCACTTCCTCGCCATACCCATGGCCAACACACCGATCAGTGTTTTCTTCTACAACGACCAAATTTCGAAGCAAAGAACAGCCTACACGAACGCTTCGGGCCACTTCAGCATCAGCGCAGCATTGGACTTCGTCCCCACTCACATCCGTATCCTTGCTTCCGATAAACTATCTGCAACAGAAGAAGTCATCGTCACAGAGTCGAACGGCGTCAGTGTGATAAGCGACATCGACGACACTATCAAGCATTCTGCAATCAGTAGCGGGGCGCGTGAGATATTTCGAAATGCATTTATCCGGGACCTGAGTGACCTAACCATTGATGGTGTTCGCGAGTGGTACAATAAGATGGCGGAAATGGGAGTAAAATTCCACTACGTCTCTAATTCGCCTTGGCAACTGTATCCCGTCATCTCGAAGTACTTTTCACTGGCCGGGCTGCCGCCTGGTTCATTTCATCTCAAGCAATACAGTGGGATGCTCCAGGGTATTTTCGAACCTGTTGCAGAAAGAAAGAAGGGTACACTCGATAAGATCTCGCGTGATTTCCCTGAAAGAAAATTTATCTTAGTCGGTGATAGTGGGGAGGCTGATCTCGAGGTATACACGGACTTCGTGTTGGAAAACCCTGGACGAGTTATAGCCGTTCTCATAAGGGACGTGACTTCTTCTGATTGGGGAGGCTTCTTTGACCCTTCCATCGGCTCCGCTGCTGGTAACAAGTCGACGCCTTCATCGCAACAGGGAAGTGCGGGTTCATCGAATAAATTCCAAGCTTCATCGGAAGAGGACGATCCGGAGCTAAAAGCCGCTATCGCAGCTTCGTTGCGGGAGGTGGAAGAAGATAACCAAAGAAGATCGAGATCATTGTTTCCTCAGCTCCAGGAAGATCATCCGGAGTCACGACCTCAGTTACCACCTCGCAGATCCGATCCTCCAAGGTCACCACCACCAATACAAAACCTGATCGACGTGTCGCCCGATGAGGAGCCGGATTCGGGTCCTAATCTGCGGCGTGTGAACACTGACTCTAATGCAGAGACACTGAACCACCGTGCACCTATATCCTCAGCCGCCAGCGCAAAATCTGTACCGGTACCTCCTAGAAAGCCCTTGGGATTAAGTTCTTCAGGCGATTCACCCACACAGTCATCTCCAAAGGGACCACCTCCACCTAAGCCGCGCAAACCGTCTGCAAATGTAAATCAGTCATCGCCGCTATCGCAACAAACGTCTACTACGAGCGCAACTGCTTCCCGGGCCCCGCAGAAGCCACCTACCGCGCCAAAACCGAACCTCCAATCTCAACAGAGCTACTCTGGATACGCCCGCGACAAGCTATATTCCGCGTACAACCACCTACCATCCGCACCTTCATACCTCCATTCCGACAACCCCAATCCCGCTTCCGCAAATCAAACCACCACGTCGTCTGAAGACACTTCTGCCACTAAACGAACCCCACCACCACCCCCGCCACCCCGTCGCGGCCTCACAGCATACCCAGCCGCCGCCGCCGGCTACGTCGGCTCCAAAGCCCACGCCGCCTGGCAATACGCACCGCCCATCCCGCACCCCAGCACGCGACCGAACGCGTCCATCACGCAGCCCTTCTCTACATCGGCCACGACGCAGCTGCCGCATCGCACGAACACGGGATCTACGCTTGGCTCGAACGGCTATGGCGAGGCGGGTCGCGTGATCGATAAGCGAGAGCAGTTGTGGCGGCAGCGGTGGGCGCGCGCGGAACAGGTCCTGGGCGAGCAGGGCGTCATACTGAAGAGTTGGAAGGTTGGTGGGGATATTGAGGCGTTGGCGCAGAGTCTTATTAGGGAGAATACGGAGAGGGAGAGGGGAGAGGGAGAGGGGCAGGGGAGGGGTAGGTATTAGAACGGACATCGTTGGTTTGGAGTTTGGAGGAGTGCGGCGTTGTGACGGAGTGTGGTGTGTTGGGTTAGCGCGGGCGTCGGATACACAGGCGTACAACTGTTGTATGAGGTTCTCGCGAGAGCATTTTGCTTTTATTTTTATGTTTGAGGAATGAATGGAGGCATGTTTTGGTGAGGGACACTGTCCAATGTGATTTGTAGGGTGGTAGGCTGGAATCAAGCTTTTGCCGTCATTGTGTCTGCGACCAGCAGGCGTGATCTCGAAATACTCACTTTCACTGCAATTCTTAGCGCGCACGAAGTGGATTGCTTAATTCATTCAGCCAATGGTGCAGTCCTAGAAGGCATCACAAGGCGTCAAGGATACGGATGGGTGGACAGTTGGTGATGATCGACGAGGATAATAAGAAATGCGATTGACGAGTGAAATAGTTTAGTGAAACAGAGGCTTTCTATTTCAAAGCTGGCATTACGTTGGGCGCTGTGGTTGGATATTCAAAGTGTATAAAATGTTAGGCGTTGTTGCAGTGCATTTGGAACGGGGATAGCATGTTCTAGGGAAGAGTTGCAACCAGATCAGATGGTCGATGGAGAAAGAAGTTCAAGTCATGTTTCTCATAGGGACAATCTGCTTCACGACTTCGTCCTGATGATAGCAAACAAGGAAGCTGCCTAACGAATGCCCCCCACCTTTGCCCTCGCCGCCTCCCTCTCCTTCACCTCCGCCTCAAGCTGATCCTCCGTCCTCTTATTTCCCCTCGCAATCACTGCACCCGCGTCAGCAACCTCTGCATACAAGTAACGCCACTATACATACATTTCTCAATCAAGCCACCCTGCTTGTGCGACCCCGACTTATCCGCCTCATCATACTCCTTCAAATACGCCTCGCGCTCCTCCGGCGGAATGGCTGCAAGCTCCTCGTCGAAGCTCTCGCGCTGTACTACACAACACACACACCAGTCAGTAAAAACCTTATAAACAAGAGGTAGGTGAGATAGCGTCATCCCAGCACAACAACTTCACGCACCCCCGTTGCACCGAGATTTGATACACCAGGCGGGAGTACCCATTGCGTCATACGTACCATCGCTAGCGTGGGATTGCGCTTGTGACACTCCGCCCTCCTCGCTCTGGGACTTGCGACGGATGTGCAGCTTGTCCTTGAGCTTGTCCATGGTCGATGACATGTTGCTTCTTTATTTATAGGACAGAGGTAGAAAAACTGTAGGGGATAGCGATGCGGGCGGTTGCATAGAAAGAGGTGGTACGGATAAGTGGAGGGCAGAATGGCAGCTAGGTGCGGGTCGTGTTAGTGTTTAAATACGTCATTGAGACGCATCGTGTTCGTTTGTGGCGGGTGTGTGATTGGTAAATGTTAACGTGGAATTGGCGAATGTGCTTGGAGTTTGGGAAGGTACTGAGGCAATTGGCTTGATGGTATTTAGTTAGAGAGGCCTAGTTGCTGGAGTTCTCTCCTTAAAGGCAGCTTTAATAGGGGCAGCGCCTTGCTAGAGAATCTGTGAGGCCATGCCGGGCTCGTCATGATTAAGATTCATACATCCGATTAGTCTCGTATCTCTCCGTAGCGAGCCGTGACATAGGGAATTTTAGACCCCAGCATTTGAAGCTCTAGTATTAGGTGAGATATTAAGAAGTGAAGGTTAGATTTTTGGTGTTCTGATCCGTGCGGATCTGACCCAACCCCAACCCAACCCCTACCAGCCTACGTATACGAAAGAGCTCGTTTTTATTAATTCTCCACCCGACCTTAGCATGCGGGGCACTCTAAAACAATATTTAGTCGCCCTATAAAATTATATATAAATAAAATATTTCTTAGGTTTTTAAATATAGAAATGCTAAAAGTAGACTTCTTAAAGCTTAATTTATACGTATATAGACTATTCTTAGTATTAAAGTACACTAGATAATCTTAGCTATTATAGAAGTTATTATTTCTGCTATACTTAATAATATAATAAATAATTTTAGGTGTATAATTAATCTACTTATTTATTTATTTTTAAGAAATATTTTACTACTACTACTCTTATTGCTATTAGTACTTACTTTTATAAGAAGACTATAGTATCTCCTTTATTATATAACGCTAAATCTATAGCTAGGTATGCATTAACGCGTTAACGTTTAGCAAGTGTCCTAGCTACTCTAATCTATTAATTTTATGTATAGTAAGGTAATCTTAAGTAATATAAGAAGTATAAGCAGGATTGCTATCCTCTAATAGAGTAACTTTTATACCTTATTTCTTAAGGTTATTAAGCTAGGGGATTACTTTCTTAAGGCACTCTTTATAATACCAATACCTATTAATGCTGCCACGTTGACGCTATCCGCGAGTATTTACTATATAGGTTAAAGGCCTTACTTAGTAAGCTTTTTAATATAACGTATTCCACCACCATCCCGTCCACCCTACCAAAACCATCGCGTCGCTGTACGCGCTAGCTAACATACCTTTATAATAATATCTTTAATTACCTTAAAAAGAAGGCAGACCGCTTCTTACATTTTAAGCCTTTTAAACTAGACATACATAAAGCTAGCGCCGAGTTAAGTAGCTATATAGTATCCCCTATATAACGCTTTAAGACTACTATATAGGCGTATAACTAAAAGTAGTTGCCTACGCCTACTAACGTAAGCTACAGCCTCTTAAAAAATAATTTTTTATTTAGTAAATATTTAACTTTAATTATCGTGAATTTCTGCCTTATATTATTAACGTATAACGTACAGTATATAGTTTACTTATTAATTATATTTAAGATCTTTTATTATTACTTAATAATAAGAACTAGGTATCGCGCTTTATTAATAAGTAGTTAAAGCTTTAAATAAAGTAGAATAAGAAATTCGACTTATAATATATAATATATAAAATATAAAAGTCTTATTAAGATTAGCGCGTAGTTTAATAAATAGAATAAATTTAAAAATAGAAGTCTTATCTTCGAGTTTTTATATACTTGGCCTACTCGAAGTGCTCAAGGCGAGTATAGTAAGGAGGTATAATCGTCCTATACCTCTACTTAATCTACTCGAATTGAGCTTGTTAAGCAGTCACGTAATTGCTTAGTACTATAATACTATTAGTCCTTATAAAACTCGTAGGCGCCCTAGAGCCTACTTAAGTAGTAGCAACCGATACGCTCTGAGGCACACAATCGATATCTTCAAGCGCGCACTTCTCCCTTATCGACTCTACAGTCTCCCATCTATGGTTGCCCCGCAGCATATGCGATGCATTCGAGCAAGCTTTCGGACTGACCTACGATCCTCACACTGATCTCTACCTTATTAACGGGACGATGCGCGACCAACTAATAGCGCCCAAACCTTCCGTAACCGTCAAAGTAGTCGACTCACTTGAAGGTGCAGCAATGAACTACACAAACATTGTCCTACCGGATTCTGCCTTCGACTTGCACGCTACCTATCCTTATGATGAGAACGTAACAAACTATTTCCCTATAAGACGAGCGGCGAATGAATTGCGATACACCTTAGGACGCACGCTGTTACAAGAAGCGTATATGATGGTCGATTACGAGCGTGCATACTTCACAGTGGCACAAGCCGCCTTCCCTGACCCTCTTACTCTAGCCGATATCCAAGTAATCTTACCTCCAGGGAACCCACTGTCTCACCCGACCTCGTCGCCCCACTCCGGTCTACGCACCAGCGCAAAAGCAGGCATAGCAGTCGGCTGTGCAGTCTTTCCTCTGCTCTTCGCCGTGCTCGCCGTGTTTTTCTATCGCCGACGTCGCCGGCATACCACCAGAACGCATGGAAAAACATCTGAACTCGGTGGTACGGCAGTCTCAGAAGCTGACTCGCCACCCGTAGTCTCCCCGACACCGCACAAAGTTCTGGACGGATCGCAGGAGCTCGGCGGCACGCCTCGTGCTGAGCTGGCCAGTCCTCTGAACGAGAAATCTTACGTGAGCGTGAACGACATTCCGCAAGAACTGGCGACACCACCTTTGACTTTGCGCCCAAGGTTCGTAGAACTCACTGTGAACGAATATAACTTGGATCGATCACGTGTACAACAGCCTAATGCAACAGATGATGATCAACTCCTTTGGAGGGAAGGATTGAGAACAGACAGCCGGTGGTCAGTCCACTAGTAAGGAGTTTCCCGGAGCGAAATTTATAGGGGGCGTCAGTGCCGGTAATTTGGGAGATTGAAGAGGAGCACGGTACCTCACATAGACGGACGTAAAAACAGATTCGCCATCGGTCCATGGAAGCTTCGGATTTAGATCGATGATGGTCTCGAAATGTCTAGACGGTCCAGAAAGCTCGGTCTTCTCGGCGGAACGGTTATAACGCTTTGCAAAAGACCGTCCCGACCTATTTCCTGCGTATATGTAGGCACGACTAAGTAGATTCTAGTATAGGGAGCCTTACCATGTCGTAAAGCTATATATCTTCACAATTCCTTCATAATAAACTTTGTAAACTTAGTAGAATATAGAATCAGGCTACCTCTATACTATATAAAGTTTCTAGAAATTTCAATAAAGTAGTTGAGGAGACAAAAGGGAAAGCAATAATCTATTCTCTGATTTGCTAGGCGGCTGGGTCGGGACGGTCTTTTGCAAAGCACCGATAACGTGTCCGTGCACTCAACGCCCGGATTCAGTCAACGCCCCGCGGAACACAAACCACCCCAACTTTCAACGTGCTATAACGCCACTAACATGAGCTTAATTACAGCTATAATTAAAGAAATAGAATCGCTAAGGCCTGGAGAATTATTTTCTTATACTAAAGTAGCTAGTAAGCATAGCGTTAATTAAAGTACGCTATCGCAAAGGCACTAAGCAATTTAAACGTTACGTATTACTATAGGGTTTAACTAATAAAAACTTAGTCCCTAGTAAAAGCAAGAGCTTATTACCTATATAAAAGGGCTCACCGCGCGTCACTTGCCACCTATAAGAAAGATAATACAAAATTTCGCGTTAATAATAGCTAAGGAGCTAGTAAGCGAGAGCTAGGTTACGCGCTTTATTAACTAATATAGTATCTATTTAATTTTTTAATAGGTAGCTAGTATAGATAGCAATTACTACAACGCCGACTTAGGGGATAAATATAGCCTATATTTTAACTTCCTACGTGATAAAATAAAGGAATACGACATTAAGCCTTATTATACGTATAATATAGATAAAAAGAGCTGCTTGATTGGTATTGTTAGTAGATTAAAACGGGTGTTTAGTAGACGGATGTGGGAGAAGAAGGAGGTTAGAGCATCTCTCCAAGATGGGTCTCGTGAGTGGATTACCATCCTAGCATGTGTATGCGCGGATGGAGCAGCCTTACCGCCAAGCCTTATCTATTAGGCTACTAACAAGGCTATACAATTAAGCTAGGTTAAGGATATTAAGGCAGGAAAGCATGGCGTGCACATCACCTCATCGCCGTTAGGCTAGACAAATAACGATATTAGCCTTGCCTGGCTTAAGCAGGTGTTTGATCGCTATATAAAGGCAAAAGCTTGACAATCCTACCAGCTACTTATCCTTAATAGCCATAGATCCCATGTTACTATAGATTTTATTAACTATTGTGATTAGAATAGGATTCTCCTAGCCATCTTACCCCCTTATTTAACCTACACCCTTTAGCCGCTTAATGTAGTGCTCTTTAAGCCTCTCTTATTAGCCTACTTAGCTAAGCTTATAACCTACCTCTAAAAGAGCTAAGGCCTACTTTTAATTAAAAAAGGCGACTTCTTCCCCCTTTTCTAAAAAGCGTGGATAAGCTCCTTTAAGGAGGAGACAATACTTAAGTCTTTTAAAGCAACTAGTATATTACTATTTAATCTAGAGGTTATACTTAAAAGGTTCACTAACACTACCCTAGATAAGCAGGTATCGCGAGAGAGCTCTACGTCAGCACTTAGCGGATCTGACTGGCGTAAACTGGATCGCCTTGTGCGATCTGTAGTAGAGGACCAGAGCAGTAAGGACGCGCAGAAGCTTAGCCCCTTACTCTACCATATCTCTGTTTAAAACGAGCTCCTTCGCCATGAAATTAACGGACTAAAGAAGGCGCTATTAGTTAAAAAGAAGTATAAAAAAAAAGGTAAGCCTCTTAACCTTTAGTAATATTAAAAATACTATAGAGGTGTAGTTTTCTAATTACTAAGGAAGGTTAGGGAGGCACGTGTACGTTAGTCTATAAAGAAGTAAGAGGAGAAGGAGCGGAGACTTTAAAAAGCTAAGATAGCTAAGTTAAGGAAGGTAGCTAAGCTATACAAGAAGAAGATTGTAGAGGAGAAGCGTGTGGCGCGGGAGGCAGCCAAGGTAGCTAGAGAGAAGGAGAGGGCTGAGAAGGCAGCAGAGCGTGCTCGCGAAAAGGAGGCTCGTGACGCAGCAAAAGCTCTACAATCTACCCAAAAGGGTAAGAGAAAGGCCTCTTAGCTATCTATATAGAGTAATAAGCGTCAGAAACGTGTGGTTAACGCTGTACTTACTGTAGACGCCTTAGGTGCCGCATTAGTAGCTCTAACTAACGTGTCCGTGCACCCAATGCACGGATTCAGCCAATGCACGCCAAACACCATAAACGCTCTATTAGAAATAAGGCTGCAGAACCACCCACAAACAATATTATTATAAGATTTTCTACTAGGATAGTAAATCGATAGCTACGATTCATTTGCACTATTTAAATCTATCTAGAAGCTTAACGTCGCGGCCGCTCCGTGTGGATTTGGTTAGGGCAGCAGATGCGCCCTTTAAGGCCTCCCCAACATCCGTAGCATTAACAACACGTTTCTAACGCTTTCTGCTCTGTGGAGATGGCTAAGAAGCTTTTCTCTTACTCCTTTAGGATAGTTGTAGAGCCTTTTTAGCGTTATTAGCAGACTTCTAGGCAGTGCGCTAAGCTGCCTTTTTAGCTCTCTCCTTCTCCTTTGCCTTCTTCGCTGCCTCTCTCGCTGCACGCTTTTCTTGCTGGATTTTCTCCTTATATAGCTTAGCTACCTTCTTTAGCTCTACTATCTTTACTTTTTAAAGCTACTACTGCTTATCCTCTTGCTCCTTAATTAATTAATAATAACGTGCCTCCCTTACTTTCCTTAGTAACTATAAAATAGCCCTACCATAATACTCCTAGCGCTGTTAAAGGTCTAAAGCTTTGCTCTTCTTATTACGCTTCTTCTTAATAGATAGCGCCTGCCTAAGCCTATCGTTGTCATGCTTAAGCAGCTCATTTTCAACAGATAGGTGGTAGAGTGATTGACGAAGCTTCTGTGTATCCTTACTACTTTAATTACTCACTGCAGAGCATACAAGCCTATCCATCTTTCTCTAGTTATAATCGCTAAGCCCTGATGAGGAGCTATTGCCTGATTCTTAATCCTAGGTGAACCTATTAAGGATAGGGTCAGGATTAGGTGGCGATATACCTGTGGCTCTAAAAGAGCTAAGGATAGTTAATTCCTTAAAAGAGGCCTTCCACGCATTCCAGAATAGGGGAAAGAAGTCGCCTTTAGTAATAGAAGCTAGGCCCTGGCTTCTATAAAGGTATCTTAATAGCTCTGCTAAGTAGGCTGTTAATAGAGGCTTAAATATTGCAATATTAAGTGGCTAAAGTGTATAAGTTAAATAAGGAGGCAGGACAGCAAGCAGGATCCTATTCTAATTATAGTAGTTAATAAAGTCTATAGTGATATGAGATCTGTGGCTGTCTATAATTAAAAGTTAATATAATCGTCGAGCCTTCTCTTTTGTACAGCGATCAAACACCTGCTTAAGCCAGGCAAGCCCGATATCGTTGTTCGTCCAGCCAGAGGATGATGAGGTGATAAAGACTTCATGATATCCTGCCTTGATATCCTCTACCCAGCTTGATTGGATGTCATTGTTGGCAGCCTCATAGATAAGGCTTGGCGGCAAAGCTGATCCATCAGCGCAGATACATGCTAGGAGCGTGATCCACGCGCGATTGCCATCCTGGAGTAATGCCCTAACCTCCTTCTTCTCCCACATTCGTCTGCTGAATATCCTCTTTGTTCTACCAACGATACCGATCAGGACACCTTTTTCATCCATATTGTAGATATGACGAGGATCTATGCGATATT
>ML976662.1:618817-650255 GCA_010015655.1 Bimuria novae-zelandiae CBS 107.79 | reverse complement strand
TCCTTTGCTATCGTCGAGGCAAAATTCTGTATCATCTCTCTAGTAGGAGGTATATGTCTCTCTGTGAGCCTTTTGATATATCGTACAAGCTCCTGCTCTTGCTGTGGGTTGAGCTTTCGCTGATTGATTGTGTTGGCTGCACGCGTCGCGGTAACACCTCGGTGCCTTCGTGAGAGTGTAGATCGATTAACACCATATCTGGTAGCAATTTCTGTATATAAAAAATCTTCTCCTGGTTCTCGCGATTCGATCTCATCTATCGCAGCTTGAATTGGATCCATATTGGTGGAGTTATCGCGTGTTGAAAGTAGGGAGTTTTGACGCGTCGGATGTTCGGCGTGCATTGGCTGAATCCGTGCATTGGGTGCACGGACACGTTAAACCCCGTAGTAGTACGCGACGTTTAAATTGCTTAGTGCCTTCGCGATAGCGTACTTTAATTAACGCTATACTTGCTAGCTACTTTAGTATAAGAAAATAATTCTCTAGGCCTTAGCGATTCTATTTCTTTAATTGCAGCCGTAATTGAGCTTATGTTGGTGGCGTTATGGCACGTTGAAAGTTGGGGTGGTTTGTGTTCCGCGGGGCGTTGACTGAATCCGGGCGTTGAGTGCACGGACACGTTAGCGTCTCCCCAGGAATTTATGGCGCCTATGTCTTCTGCCAGCATTTCCACGTTCTGGTCTAGGGAGTGGGATCGCCTGTAGAGGCAGATATCGTCTGCGTACCCAAAGCGCCTAGTAGGGTCTTGCTGAAGTAGCTCTGCAAGATAAAGTGTGTACAGCACTGGTGATAGTGGTGAGCCCTGCGGCGTCCCGCACTGTACTAGGTGGGGTGTTGTGGTGGCTTCTCCTAATCGCACTTGGACGCGGCGGTCCTGGAGGAAGTTTTTCACGATTAGGAGGGCGCTGTTATGCCATCCTTAGGCCTTTATCCTGTGTAGAAGTCGATTTTTAAGAAGTGCGTCGAAGGCACCTTGGACGTCCATAGTAACCATAGTGACGTGCTGGCCGTTAGAGAAGGCGTCCTCCACGTCATGTGTGAAGGCGGCTACTACTAATGCGAACTATAAGTGCCTATGTAGAGCAAATAGCTAGTATTAATAAAAGCCTATAGAGTGCAACCGCCTATAGTATACGCTTTAAGAAGAAGTATTTTATAAGCTTTATAATAAATCTATAAGTAAGGAAATTAGTAAAATTAAAAGCTAAATTTAAAAAAAATTAGTAAAAGGTGTTATTAGCTAAGCTTAAGTAAAAGGGATAAGTAGAAAACCTTCTAGAATTTTTAAAGAATATTAAAATATAAATTATAGTATGTGTGACGATTGTAGGACTTGCTGTGATCTGGGCATCGTCACAAGGGCGATAGATGGCAGCTGCCACGCTGTGATGGCAGCTACTACACTAGGAAGGCAGTCGCAGCATTAAGATAGCAGTTACTAGATAGCGGCAGACTATATGCCGCCTACTTGGCCCCCTCGATCCCTTTCTCTTCTTTAGCTTTAAGTCTTTGTACATAGCGCCAATCTATTAGCCGCAAGGCTATATCTTGCTAGCCGTTATAGTAAGCCTATAAGTAAATAAGTCTTTACTAGCTAGGCAATATAATCTTATAGCTACTTATTTTTTTATTTATATACGCAGGTACTCGCGCGGATCACGTTATAAGTAGATATTTACTCTTAAATATTTATTAAAGCTCTATAGTAAAAGTACGCTACTCCTTTTATTTCTTTACTTTTATACGCAGGTACTTGCGCGGGTTACATTATAAGTACATAGTTACTCTTAAATATTTATTAAAGCTTTATAGTAGTAGTAGGCTACTTCTTATTTTTTTTTCTTTTCTTTAAAGAACTTTATATAAACTAGCTACTTAGACTAATTACCTAGCAAGCTAAGGATCTAAGCTAGACGCTTTTTAGGCTCTACGCGTAAGTTCGCTGCTATTTTTATACTTTAAATTACTATTTAGCTTATTTTGCTACTCTTTATAAGCTAAGAGGTATATTATAAAAAGACATCTTATTAGAGCTTTTTACGCTAGATAGAGTTAATTTAAGTAATTAAGTAGCTAAATACACGATTCCTTAAATCCTTAAATAGCTTAGCGTCTTAGTAGAGCTTCCTCCCCTTAATAGACTTTATTTACGAGCTCCCTGATTGAAGTTGACTGCGCGCGACACTAACTTATTCTAGATAACTTTAAGGTGTGCTTTACTAACTTCTTCCTCTATCTAGATTTAGCCTGCCCTTAATAAAGTTAGCCACGAAATGTTTACTAATATTATAAATATTAGTATAGGCTATCTTATAAAGAAGGTTTTAAAAAGTAGCTAAGTGTAAAAAACTTTCCTTACTAACCTTAACCCGTTTTATTTTATTTATAAAGTTATTATTATTAATTACTATACCTCTTTTAATAGTGAGACTACTACTAGTTTAGGGCCTATTACCTCTTATTTTTAAAGCTATTTAGCTCTTAGAGTACGTTATTATTATAGGTAAAAAGGCTTTTAACTTTCTTTAAGTTTATACTACTAACTTTAATGTATTTTATTAAGAGTATAAAAACCTTTTTATAAGTTTCTTTTAGATACTAAAGATATCTTCGAAGACTAATATTATATAGCTCTCTAATAAGTTTATAGTAGTAGATAAGGATTTTATAATAAATAGTTTTTAAGTAATAGATAATATCCTCGCGAGATCTAATATACTGACTTAAGCCTACTAAGGCTTACGCTAGTAGCTTTAGGCTATTATAATTAAAAAGCGCCTAAGTAAGGAAGATAATGGCTTCCCTAACCTTAGTAATATATTAAATAGTAAAGTAGAAGATCAAGACATTATTTAGGAGGGTTTTACTATTTCTTTAGTAGCTAAAGATATCTCTTTTACCTAGTTCCTTTCTTCTTCTTATCCTTAGTTTGCCCATAAGGCTCCCTTTTTTCATAACAGTCATCTTTTACTAATTATGGGAACTATTTAGTTTCCTTATTATCCTTACTAGTTTTTAAGGATTTCTTAAATTACTTTTTTAAAAGCCCTTCTTAACTTCTTTCCTTAAGTAGATAGAATTCCTTATATCTTCTTTTAGCTTAATTTTCAGTCTTACCTAATATTAACTTTATCCTTTAATAATATTATTCCTGCCTTTATCTTAGATACCTTTATCTAGCTAGATTTCCCAGCTTAGCGAGACAGGCACTATATAGCCTCCTTTAGGTCCTAATAGAAGCTAATTTAAGAAATATCGCGATAGAATCCTGTTAAGATTCTTTTACTATAATTTTAATATAGCTTAGTAAACGTCTCTTAATAGTCTAATAGAGTAGCTTAGTTAAAGTTCTTACGAGATTCTTAAGTTCTTTAAAAGTAGTTTTCTTACTATACTAGGTATTCTACTCTCTTACCTTTATAGGACTAACGTTTTTTATATATATTAATTATATTATACTATACCTCTCCTCTCCCTTATTTATTATAAATGCTTTAGGCTAAGCGTTAATAATAATTTAGCTAGGGAAAGGGTTTAATAAGGTTAACTTTAGCCTCTACATAGAATCTTAGGTGCATATTTAGTAAGATATCTAGTTCTTCTACGTAAGAGTTTATTACCTTCCTTACAGTGAACTTTCTTTACTTCTAGTTAAGCTTCTTGCTTAGACGCTAGTTTTAGAGGTAGTTTTTATATTTTAGCTATACTTTATTTTTTTTTTCTTTTAAAATTAGAGTATTTTTACGTTAATAGTTTACTAGAGGCTCTTATTCTTATTAAACTATTATTATATTTACCTAGGCAAAGTCAAAACCCTTTTTAAACTTTTTTATTATCATCTTTAATGCCTTCTTTACGTTAGTTCTAAGCTCTAAGGCTAATCTCCATACCTTAAAATTTTTAACTAGATTAGCATTCTATCTATATAATAAGAAAAATAAGCTAACTCTTATTAATATAGTTTCATACCCTTTAATAGCTATCTAAGCTATAAAAAGTCACTTTATCTAATTATCCTATTATTAGTTATAATATGCTCAAAGGTAGTCTATAAGAATAGAGTTTACTTATTCTATTTACCTATCTATTTTTAGGTGCTTTACTATAAATAGTCTTTAATCGATGCCTGCTTATTTATAGAGTATAGCCTAAAATACGCTCACGAACTTTCCTCCGCGGTCTAATATAATAGAGAAAGAGAAGAATTAATATACTACCTAGTATTAAAGAAACGCCGTCGTAACTATAAGTGTATTAAGATTTAAAAGACTAATAATCTTAGGGTCCTTACTAAGTATATTTATAATTATTATAATATTCGCATAGCTATTACTCTTCTGTAAAGTAATAATAAAGTCTATCGTAATATTCTTTTATCATTATTTAGGTAGTAATAAAGGCTTTTGTAGGCCCTTTCTTGCTTCCTGCTATAATTTAGTTCTTCTATAGACATTTCAGTTCTTAATATACTACCTAAATTAGTTAGATATCCCTAAAAAAGTAGTTTTAAGTAAGAAATTTATAAGTATTTTTTTAACCTAAGTTTCCTAAAGCTAAAAACTATACGTAACTACTATTAGCTTTATTTATAAAGGGTTTAATTTTAGTATCTATTATCTTAAAGTTTAGCATAGGTACCCTTATTTATCTATACTATATTCTAAGATACTAATAGATAACTACTACCTAGATTTAAACTTCCCAAGCCCGTTCTTAACATTGACTTTTATTTTACTATACATGCTATCTTAATTATATTCTACCTTTTACTATATAGTATTAAAGTCTAGTTCGCGTCGTTTAGCAGAATTATCGCCTCTTTATAGGGTTAATATAGGTAGTTTAGAACGTATTAAGTAAGTAAGTATTAGGTTTTTATCTGCTTTAGTATAATTAGGTTCTTTTATAGCGATAGGTGTTTATGAGATAAAAGACTTTAGGCTATTTTTAGTAGTCATTTTAAAAGGTGTAAAGTTCTTTAACTTTAATTTATTATTTTTATTATTTTTTAGTAATTTTAATTCTCTTAAGAGAGGGCGCCTGCATTAGAGTTTACTAATTGCAGGCTGTATATAAACGTTATATTAATATAGCTAAGTATATCTGCCTACTAAACGTATTATTTACCCAACCTTTATTTAGTAGCGAAATACTTAAAGTCTTTATAATTAGTATAGACTATAAGGTGCTTTACAACTTAATATATATAGTTTTATTTATTTACGTATGTAAAAACTATAAGTATTTCTGTTCAATGGGCTATACTAAGCCAAGCATATCGCGATATGATAGGGCTAGATAGTTGTACGATGGTACGGGTGAGAAAAGGGTCTGGTATTCAAGTCTTGTCTGTCTATTCTACGTACGGAGGAAAGTGGATTATAAGGATTGATGCTCGCGCACGGTGATTATGGTCTGTGCCTTTGCCTGTGCGGTATTACATAACCATTGTCACCTGTCTTAAGACATCGCATTAGGTAGCTGCCCGTACTGCGTACGGACAATTTCTTTATTATAAATAGCGTAGTTACATTCTGCCAGGCTGTTCTTTACTAAAAAATAAGCTACTAAACGCAGAATCTTATTATTATTATACTAAGAGAAGCATCCTCTAATTAACTAGTTCAAAGTGTTTACTTCTAGTACTAATTTTTATTTAAGGTCGAAGTAGGCTAGCGTAAGGTCCGTATAAAATACTATCTTTAAGAATTTAAATACGTACTACTAGTTATATCTTTAAATACATTCTGCTCCTTTACTAGTAAGCTTTATAAGGGGGCTTACTATACTAAAAAAGTTTTATATAAATCTTTAATACAAATTCGTAAAGCCTATAAAGCTCAAGACGCTTTTTACTAAAATTAAAAGCTCCTATTTTAAAATTACTTAGACTTTTTCTAAGTCTATGCTTACATTCTTATTAACTTTTATAATAAATTTAAAGGTACTTAGTCTTTTTAATACAAAACTTAGATTTTTTAAATATTTAAATGTAATCCCATAGAGCTTAACATCTAAATCATAGTATATACTTTCTCTCTATAGTCTTTTTAGCTACTACTAAAGAAGATAAGAACATTATCTATATACGCTAAGTAGTAGTTTTTAAACTACTCCTTTAGCAACTTGTAAATATACTACTAAAATATATTTAGCGCGTTAGCTAGGCTAAAAAGAACTACTAGCTACTTATAGTAATTAAATCAAGTTCTAAACGCTATTTTTTCACCTTTTACTATCTAAAGCTTATAAAAGGCTTAAATTATATTAAGTTTACTAAACTATTTAGTTTTTATAAGGAGCTAAAGGGTTTTACTAATTAATAGTAAAAAGTACTAGTCCTTCTTTGAAATATCGTTTAAGGCCTAATAATTAATATTAAAGTATAGTACTTTACTAGATTTCTTAGTAAATAATACTAAAGTAGCAGCGCTATACTTACTTATCTAAATAAAGCCTTTATTTAAGTATTAAGTAAGCTCTTTTTAAAGGATAAGTAACTCTTTATAAGCCATATTAAATAGATAAGTATAGGGGATCTCTAGGGTCTCGTTATCTTTTTCCACGAGAGGAATACAAACATTTACTCTAGGAGTATAGTGCAGAGGGAGCTTGTTAGCTTATTCCTTATAAAAGATACGCTATAAGTCCTTAAAAGCTTTAGGTAGTAGTTTTTATAGGTTTACTTTTAGCTTACGGGTTCACTCCTTTTATATATTTTTTATTAATATAAAAAATACCTTTGTATCGGCGTAGGTCACTCAAAGGATCGATGTTGGCGTATCTCCTAGCAGAGGCATGTTGTCCGATTACATGGCCCTTTGCACAAGCAAAGGTAGCTGGCGCAACCCTACACAAAGAGACCTTGCCAGCAGTCTGGTTCATCCGCACAATTCCGGGCGGAACAAAGGGCAACTCTCCTTAATCAACGGAAATAGATTAGCGTATTAGTGGAAGACATAAGGATATAAGAGCCTTATATTCTTACAGGAATACAGACAACGGACACAACAATTTATACCTTAATTTATCTTATCAGATTACCTCTCCAATCTGACACATGTGGGAGTGCGTGTATAAGAATGTAGCCTCGAATGAATTAAGTGCCTATAGGCCTGGTACGAAAGGATACGGAAAAGGTACTGAACTACAAAGGCCCCAAGCTCCTCTAAATACACCTCTTCCCAGATGGCTAGCTAGCACATAACTGCCATAGGTTGACCGTCGGTCTGATGGATCCGAAATAGGTCCGATACGGATGAGTGTCGGTTTTCGGATGATCTCGAATCCTGTCTTGACTGGCCAAGGGTTCTCGTGTCGACGAGCGATTGTTCCTGTTACAACCTTAGCTTTATTTCTTAGGCGTTAATTACGCTAATTTAGGGCCATAAAGGCTATATCTAATACCCCTTAGGGCTTTATTAATAATTTTTTTTCTTTTTTAGTTACGGATGCCAGTGTCTAAATTTCTAATTTAAAATAATCTTTTCACTAGGGCTAATTTAACCATATTTTTATTTATTTAAGTTAGGCTAAGGATACGATCGTACGACTTAGTATTAGGTAAGATATATAATTATATAAGTTTTATATAGCTATTAATATGTACTTTTAATTTAACTATTTTACGTACGAAGAGTTACATGCCTCTAATACTAATAACATTTTATAAATAGGGTAGGTTCTTGCGCTATAGATAGGCTTTTATTAAAAAAAATTTAATATAAATTTAAAACTTAGATAATTCGAATTAATAAATATTAATATAAATAAAATATTATTAATAAGCGAGCATACTATTACTAGTATTAAGTTCAGCTATAGCCTTTATAAGTTATTAAAACTTATTTTTTACTATTTTTCTACTTTTACCTTCTAGCGACGACTATTACTAAGAGGAATTAGTTTTCTAAATTGATAAATACTATATTAAACTCTTTATTAAAAATTTCTCTAGTAGTAAGTATAGTAGCGCGAACTTGAGCTAACTTCGTTATTAATAAAAGTTTATACTACTTTACGTAGTCCTGTATTTCTAGAATAAAAATAGAAACCATTCTTCTTACGGATTTCTATTATCTCGCGCGACACCCACACGGCTTATTTCTAAGTGTTACTAGATCTGTGTTCTATAACTCCGTCCGCCACTTAGTATCTTTTATTTTAGCTTTATTAGTTAGATATCCTTTTAAGGTTAGCTTAAGTAAGTTTTTAATTTATCTTATTTAGTGCCCGGCTCTTAACAAAGAATTTTAGTAATTATAATATATTTTAAAAGAGGTTTTCTTTAACTATATTTACTTTCTTCTAAATCCTTTATAGGTCCTACTTATTACGTATATTTACTATAACTATTAAGTCCTGTAAGTTATCGCGAAGGCTCTAAATCTTTTTTTTTAAATCTCTTAATTATACTCCTTATCTTCTATAGCGTAGCTATTCAAGTTAAAGTTAAAGTTAAAATTATAAAGCTTCTAGTTCCCTTATTATATTATAAGTAAATAGTTACGCACAATTTCTTTAGCTAGGTAGTTATAAAAGTTATAGTCTAATAACTCTTAGAGATTAGGTACGTAATTCCCACCGTCGCTACATGTTTTATTAATTAACTACTAATATATTTAAGTATATTTCTAAGGTAATTCTTATCCTCTAATAGCTTATATTGCATTACTATACTAAATTAGTAATAATCCTATTATTTGCTATTAAAGTAGGCTAAATTAAAGATTTTAGGATAGTAACTTTTTCTTAGTTTAAGATAAGCTCCACTATTAATCTCGTTACTAACTTTATTTGTTAGCCTTCTTTTAATACCTTATTCGTACCTTTCGTCTCTTAAAAGCATTATTATAGTATTAGGGATTCTTAGAACTCCTTTATTATTTCTATACTTAGTCCTCTTACTTTTTATAGTAAAATTTAAAAGGTATTTTAAAGCTTAATAAGTGCTTTAATCTTGCTTAAAAATCACTACATTTTATTCTTATTAACTCCTAATACCTAGAGTTTAATTATAACTAAGAAGACTATGCTTTTATTTTCCTAATTATTACTTTTTTATAAGCTATTAGCTTACTACGCATAATTATGCGCGCTAAAATATAAACTTTTAATAAAAAGGCTTATTTTTATTTCTATAACTTTTTAATTTAGTAAAGATAGTCTTGCTAGCATTCAGTATCTATTAAAATTTCTTATTAATTACTTGCTAAGGAGGGGTTTATCTCTTTACGGATCTAGGCATTACCTTTATAGTATTTATTTACGTAAGTCCTTTAACTTCGTGTGCTACTTTATAGCTTTAGTTTATAATTATATTTAAAATCTACTTATCCCGTGATAGGTAAAGGTAATTAAATTTAATATAAGGGGCTAGGTACTTTAGGAGCTAAAGGTACTAAAAAAATATTTATATATTTAATAAAAAGTTTAAAGTTAAGCTTTAGGCATTAAACTTATATATCTGGGGTTCGTATAACCAAGGGTTAAGAATCCGAGACAATAACTAGGCGTGGCCTATTACACGCGTGGCCTCTTGTTTAGCCTTTATTTAATCTTTCTCTACTTTAGCTCTCTCTCTCTCTAAGTAGCTTGGTAGACTTCTAAAGCTCCTTCTAATTGGCTTTTATAAGCTCCTCCTTATACTAAAGTTATTTATTTATACTCTCGCGTGCACGTGCCTCTCTAATCTTATAAAAAAAAACTAGAGTACTATATTACTATTGTACTTCTACCTCTACCGTGCCTTGGCAGTCAGTGCACCACCCCACTATACAACACCTTAACTTTAACGCGCCGCATCTCCACTAATATAGATCTAATTAAAGCTGCGATTACTGAAATTAAATTATAATAGCTAAGAAATTTTTTATATATCAATAAGTTATAAAAGAATATAGTATTATATATACTATATTAATACGTAGATACTAACGCGTTATGCAGGCGCGTGTAGCTACTAACTCTATATATTAAAATTTTAGCTTAGAATAAGAATTAGAGCTCCTATAATATATTAAACGCCTTACTTAGCGTAGCCTTTCACCTATATAGTAGAGAATATAAAGCTTTACCTTTACTATTACTAAAAAAAAGGTTAGCTTATTATAAGTTAATTACTTTATTAGGCGTAACGCTAAATCCTTAATATTTTAATAAATAACTAGTATTAATAGTAACTACTGTAAAGCTAATTCTTTAGCTAAGTATAAGCTCTTGTTTAGTCTTCTATAGCAAAAGATAGAGTAGTATTAAATTAAGCCTTAGTATACGTATAATATAGACGAAAAAGGCATCCTACTTGGCATCACCTCCCGCTCAAAGAGGATCTTTAATAGGCCTCTATACGAGAGCAAGGCTGCAAGGCAAGCTATCCAGGATAGCAGCCATGAGTGGATATCGTTTATCGCCTGTATATGCGCCGACGGATCTGCCTTAGACCTAGCTCTCATCTATTAGGCCACCTCTATAAATATATAATTAAGTTAGGTCGAGGGTCTTAATCCTAAACACTATTAAGCTTTTATTATAGTATTATAATCTAATTAGTTAAGTAATTAAATAGGTCTTATATAGCTATACTAGGTATTTAATTACCTTATAAATGCTAAAGTAAGATAATTACATTAACCATTAATCTTTAATAGCTATGAATCTTATATTATTATAAATTTTATTAATTATTATAATTGTAATAAGATCCTATTAGCTATTTATTTATTTTATTTAACCTATACGTTATAGCCTCTTAATATCTACGTTATTAAGCCTCTATTAATTGTATATTTAAATAAGCTATTAGCCTTCTTATGAAATAGCTAGGTGCTAGCTTTTATTGCTAAAAGAGACTTCTTTAGCCTATTCTAAAAGGTCTAGGTTAATACTATAAGGTAGCTATTAATTTTTTAAACTTTCAAAGCCACTAGTATCTTCCTCCTTAATCTAACGACTATTCTTAATAGATTTAATTAGGCTTAGCTACCTAAGTAATAATTATAAAAAGGCTTAATTTTAGTATTTAGTACTTTAAATTAAAGAAATATTAATTAGCTACTAAAGGCCACTATTAATATAGGGGGTAATAATAAGGCTAAGAAGCTAAGATAAATAGTATACTTTATTTTTATATAAGCTTAGCTTATAGAGTTTAAAAATTAGGGTATATAAAAGGCCTTAGCTATTTAAAAGAGACGCTTAAAGCAAGAAAAATCTTTACCTTTTAATTAGCTTTATAAAAATTAAAGAGGATTTATTTCTTTATTACTCTATATCGTATAGTAGGTACGTAATTATTAATATAAAAAAATACTAAAGTGTAGTAACTATAGCTTTAAAAAAGTAAGTAAGTAAAAGCCTATTAGGCTAGCTAGTAGCTTAAAATAAGGCTATTTTAAAATAGGCGTATTACTTAATTAGCTACTAAAAATACACACGTAAAGTAAAGAGCTAATAAAGCTATAAAATAACGCCTTAAGTAATAAACCCGTAAAATATAAAGGCAATTTTAATATTATATTAAACTATTTAAAAAAGGTAATAAAAAAGTTTTAAAATATTTTAGTAAATTTATTAAAAAAATAGCCTAAGTATAAGGCTATAAATATTAATAAAGTCTTATTTATAATATTTGCGTTAAATTCGCGCAGTAGATAAATAATTAAAATACTAAGTAAATATTAATAATTTAAGTAGCTAGTAATTAGATATAGACCTTAGACACCTCGCTTCTAGGAAATCTCGTAATAATATTAATTGTGGGTGGCTTGGCAGCCTCATGTTACTGTTTAAGCGATTTTGATGGGATGGTGCATTGACTGACGTGGTGCACTAACTGCCAAGGCACGGTACTATAAGTTAATAGGCCTGTCGCGCTTCTTTTAACGCTTTTTTATATTAAAGTAGTTAGTTTTATACTTAAAAATAGTACCGGGGCGGCACGTGCGTCAATACGGTAAGGCAGTGCACGGGCCCAAACACCCCAATTCTGACCACCACCTGGGCATTCAACGTCCCCCAACGCAAGGTAGCACGACCATTCCAGCCTGACCGGTTCGCCGCCTGGGTATCTTCCATCATGGACAACGACAGCTCTGAAGTCCTAGAGGGCGTTTTCGGTAAGGCCCCTCCATAACGCAGCGCACAATTCCACTACTTTGCACATTTCGCCCGCTGACCCGCTCAAACGGATCACGTGGCCCCAGCCGGCACACCACCGAACAAAGAGCTCCCAAATCAAAACCTAACTAATCCACCCAGCAATATGCAAGCCTTCCGGAATATCCTCCGGCCAAGCCCTTCTCACCCTCCAAAACACCTTCTCCACCTCCACCCTCTTCGCCCCTCTCCTCGCCGTAACCCGCGCCCAAAAAGCCGCCCAAGCCGCCCAGCAAAATCCTAGCAACCCTCCCAGTAACCCAACCTCTACAACCAAACAAGAAGACGACGAAAGAAACGGCCGCTTCTTCCGCATGGGCCACGGCGGCACCCTCGACCCCCTCGCCTCCGGCATTCTCATCATCGGCCTCGGCCGCGGCACAAAAGCCCTCCCGCAGTACATCGGGTGCCGCAAAACCTACTCCACCGTCATCCTCTTTGGGAAAAGCACGGATACGTACGACATCGACGGCGCCGTCGTGGCTAAGAAAGATTGTGGACATGTGAGTGAAGAGGGGGTGAGGAGGGAGGTAGAAAGGTTCAGGGGGACGCAGATGCAGGTCCCGCCGGTGTACTCTGCGCTGAAGATTGACGGGGTCAAGGCGTGCGAGTATGTGAGGGCAGGGAGGGCGCTGCCGAGGGAGTTAGAGGCGAGGGAGGTATGTGTAGAGGAGGTGGAAGTTGTGCGGTGGTTGGAGGAGGGAGTGCATGGGTATGGCTGGAAGGGGGAGGAGGTGGCGGAGGGGCCGGCTGTGAGGGTAAGGTTGACGGTTAGCTCGGGGTTTTATGTGAGGAGCTTTGCGCATGATTTGGGGGTCGCGTGTGGGACGCTGGCGACGATGGCGGAGTTGGTGAGGACGAGGCAGGCGGGTTTTATCATCGGGGATAAGGAGGTGGAGGAGGGGTGCTTGAAGGCTGTTGACTATGAGGATTTGCAGAAGGGGGAGGAAGTCTGGGGTCCGGTTGTTCGGGAGCAGCTTGTGAAGTGGGTGGTAGAGAATCCGGTGCCGGTGGCGCAAAAGCACGTTGATGGGCGAGATCCGGAGACAAGGAAACGCTTGAGTGAAGAAGAGAAGGCGAAGACTAGGCAGCGCTTTCGGGGAGAGTGGCAAGGTACCTCGAGGAGAGAGAGGAGAAGGCAGCAGAAAGCGGTAAAGGCGAACGCAAATGGTCAGAACGGCGCCGTTTCATGAAGTACAGATCCGAACTCCCCTGTCCAAGATATCCACCTACATCTAGCTCACTATAGGATTGTCAGGCATCTGTGACAGCCCTACGAAGCGTCACCTATTCCCCATGCTCCAGCCCTTCAACCTCCTTCTCCATCCTCGCAATCTCACTCAACAATACCGTCTTCCTCGCCGCCAAATCCTTCATCCCCCTCTCCCCCGCCCTCCCATACAGCTCCAACGTCTTCCTAGCCAGACCCTCTCTATCTCTCAACTTCGCCTCGTTGCTCCCCTGCTCAGCCTTAAAGTTCTTAAGCGCCTTCACAAACTCCGCTGGCGGCGGGTGCGTATGCGTATGTATTCTCGCCTGGAGCCCAAGCAAGCTCGCCCGCGCGGCGATGTGCTCGGCTTGCGTGGACGTTGCGCGAGCAAGCGCGCCATGTTGTGTGCGCTCCAATATCAGGATACTAGTTTGCAGCAGTTGCAGGTGCAGGTTCAGCAGCGTGTACGCCGTGTTCGCGAGGTGGACTTTCTCATCTGCGAGGTCTTTTGGCAAAGCTAGCGTTGCGGCATTTCGGAGTTCCTCGGCCTTTGCGAGCAGATCGTCGATTTCTGGGGGCTGCATGGGGTCCGCGATTTTACAAAGGAGGGAAGCGGTTGTGGAAAGCTGGTCTGATAACGCGGATACGATGATGTCGATGTTGGAAAGGAAGACCTGCGTGTCTGCGGCTAGAACCTCGCGGTCTGACGCTGCTATTTGGCCGGTGAGTTGAGCGGTCACGAGGTCGATAGGATAGTGTAAGTCCTGCGGGAGAGTAGCAGAGCGGGAGGAAAGCGTGGCGAGCGTTTGTATGAGCAGCTGGAATGTATGAAGTTTAGTGCGGAGGGTTATTAGATCCTGTGAAAATCAGCTTGTCTACCATTCCAATGTCAAGATGTTGTATGATGAAGTAACGCAGCGCGAATGCTGTCAGCGAATTTGTACCGAAGATTTGTACATGAAGACAGACGAGACTTTTACGCTTTTCAAATCAAGCGCATTGAGACTAGTGCAGGCACCAAGAATCAACAGATCCAGGCAGTACCTTTCAACATACCTGCCGTATCCCCTCATGTATCCGCTGCTTCTTTGTATCTCGCGTCGACCCATCTGCATTCAATTTCCTAGCACACAGGTCCTTATAAAGCACCTCAAAGTTTGGATTACTCTCGAGTATCTTAGGCTCCACCGCAGGCAGCATATCTTCAATTTTGCTTCAGTGGTCGTATCGGCGTGTGCTGCAAGTGTGTAAAGTGGACTGTTGATGTTTGGTTCGCGATCAGTCCATTCCGCATTTGGAGACGCTAAACATAGCGCCTTAGCACTCGACAGTCCCAATCGGGTAGTGTAGAAATCCGTCGATGTCAGTGTGAACGGGATTCAGGAACGCGAACGGGATTTAGCAACGGGATTCAGGCGTGGCACTTAGGGTCTGTTCGGTGCGCCCAACTTTTCAGCCAAAACGTCTGAAAAGACGCTAAGTAAGCCAAAATTTTCAGAAATTGAGGGTCGTGTTTGGTAACGTTTCTAATAAGACGCTGCTTCAGTCAGTGTCTTTTTCTTCTAAACGCCACGTAATTTTACATCCATACAAGCGCAGAATAATCCCTGGCTAGGGCTTACAGCACCCTGCTAGCTCATAAGACAGCGTCTGAAAATTGTATGCTGCTCTCGACCAGCAGACGATTTTCAGACGCTAGCTCTCGGAGCACCGGCGCTGAGCCTCCGATCTCTGTGGAATCCTTGTCGCGCTGCCTTTGTATGGTGTTGAGCTTGCCCGGGCAGTCGCCATGCCAGACCTCGAACCTCATATAGTTGTTGCTCTCGCAGCAACTCTGAGAGCTGTTACTGCGAGCGTTGCTCTATTGGCGGAGAGCTATGAGGAGCCATCAGGCGTTCGAGAAATCTCATCCGATGAGGTGCGCGGCCAGCAGTGGGTGGAGGACTGTATGAGCAGGCCTGCTCGACTGTTCGACGAATCGCGATTACGGAAAAGTACGTTCGAGGCTCTCGTAGTATACCTACGAGACAATCAGCTCGTTGTCGACGGCAACTTAATTACTGTTAAGGAGAAAGTACTCACCTTTTTGTACATCTGCGGCCAGGGCGCGTCCTGGAGAAACACCAAATATCAATGCGGCCACTCAATGAGTACTATCAGCGCCACTTTCCATGAGGTGTTGAACGCCATGCTGCGCTTGTATCAGGCGTACGTCAAATCGCCAGCGGAGGATACGCCAGATGCAATCAAGTATGAGCCCAAGCGATATCCGTACTTCAAGGACTGTGTGGGCGCGCTCGACGGATCTCATTTCAAGATGTACGTGCCAGCTCGAGAGCAAAAGCGATACAGAAATCGGCATGGTGTACTATCGCAGAACGTATTAGCAGTCGTCGATTTTGATCTGAACTTCCTATACATTTTACCTGGGTGGGAGGGCAGTGCCCACGACAGTCAGGTTCTCCGCGATGCTATTACCAAGGGCTTTAGAGTACCACCTGGTAAATATTTCTTAGCAGACGCAGGCTATGTAAACTTAGAGATGCTATTAACGCCTTACCGCGGCACTTAGTACCACCTAAGAGAGATTAAGGCTGCTTGTCGCAAACTAGAAATAAGAAAAAAGTTATTTAACTATCGCTACTTATCGCTGCGTAATAGCGTAGAGAGAGTATTTAGAGTATTTAAACGTCGCTAGAGAATATTTAATCGCCCGTATAAGTTTAATATTTAGACTTAGATAAAGCTTGTATTTGCCCTCGCTAGTGTCTATAACTTTATTAACACTTAATATTCTATTAATGAGGATTTTAATCTGCTAGATCCGTACGACGACGAAGAGAGCGAGTAAAGGCAGCGCGACGCGGAGAATATTAAGGATCTATGCTATATAAGTACTAGCATAAGTATGTTCCAGGATTAACTTGCGTAGGCTATATGGGATCGTTATCGCGGGTTATAGCAATATATTGCAAACAGTATTAATATTAGTAGTGTTGCAGGATAGTGCTGTAGGAGACTATAGGAGAGAGCTACTACCTAATTAAGTTTATAAGCTTAGGTTGGTGAAGCGGGCGCGTTTTTGTGTAGAACTAAGATATAGTCAAGGCTTTACTAAACGAGTATGTAACTCAGTCTGAGCTAGTGACACCGAATTCAGCAGGACTACCACTCTTCCATACAAAACGTAGTATCCTAGTGAAGTACGAGTCTCCGTAGGAGACTAGGCATGTATAGCCTAGCAGTCAGGGCCAGACTCAGAGGAGTTCACTCAAAAAAACGGCGCTAGTGAGAGCGCTAGTGAGAGCGCTCACAATATCGCGATCCTTGGCATGGTGTTGCGCCTCAATACACTGAGATTACTAGCAAATAGTCCACCTATATACTCATACACTATTTTTCAACGCCAACTCGCCATCGCCCTCCCAGTCTACTATATCGCAGAGGTGCGAGAAGTCCTAATACTCTGGTTTTCCAATCGCTAACAGTGTACATAGTTGCATAAGAACCTACCTCTTTTAAAGAGGTCGCGAGCGGAGAGCCAGGAAAGTTATAGTGGCAGCCTTATTACTAAGAATATCAACAACAGCAAGCTACATGGCGATATTAAGAACCTGGTAAGTGCTTGTGAACTTAGCGATAGCATCTTTCTGATTCTTCTTGTTTAGTGATTCTACGAGCCCATGGAGCTCGTCGGCGATCCTGGCCATGTGCTGCCCGAATCGATCCATACTAGTACCCTTTTTGCCACGCTTCTTTGTATGGCGAGGGAGCGACGACAAGGTGCCCAATCGCTTGCGACGCGACACACCAGAAGAATCGTCGCTCTCCGACGGTGCCACTGACTACCACGGCGAGGGCGTTGGCGACCAAGACACGGCTGTAGAATCCCTCTTAATCGACCTTGCCGGCGCTCCAGCATTATTAATTAGCAACGACTTAATAGTTATTGCTAATTCGCCTGTCGCTAATACACCTATAAATAGCCGTCGATGGAGTTCTGGAAACTGTATAGGTCTCTTCAGAAACTTCGCGGCCCTTGGGTGAGCTGCCACGTAGTCCTGGATAGCCTGGCTATCAGCGATAACATAACCATCACTGTCCTAAGCAAAGCCCGACAATAAGGTAAGTGCTATTTACTGTTTCTAGTCCTCCTTACAGGCGTCGTGCTTGTTTGCACACTTTTTCTTATCCATTAGTCCCTTAATCCTAGTAGCTTAGTTAACAGCCTCTACAACAGCGACCTACACCTACGGTTTATATCCACTATTAGCTTGCATGCCCTCGTCGATCGCTTTGGTAACGAGCGTGCTTAGCAGAGCTTAAAGCATTACAGGAGACCATAAGGCCTGCAGGCTTGTACGAATAGCTAGCGACGGTAAGCGAGATGGCGACGGCGTACTCGTTTTGACCTCGCCGGCGAGCTCCGCAACACGCCTACAAGGAGCAATAGTCAGAGTAGTAGGCGCAGACGATATTGGCGACGGCGGCGATACTGGCGAGGGCGCTGGCTCCGACATGTTAATAATAGTGATGGCAACAGCATGGTCATGCGGGGTACGTACAAGGTCTGACAAATAGCCGCACGGATATCTAACGACTGATAATTTACGTGTACCGAACAGGACCGTTAGATTCTAAACAGGCGGTAATTTTACCTAGCACAAACCTTACAATGCCCCCCTGTACGCCACAAATCAGAAAAAACGACTTTTCAGACGCTGCGCACCGAACAGACCCTTAACCTTTCTAATCGGGTAGTCTAGAAGAACGGGATTCAGGAACGGGATTCAAGAGCTATTGCAGCGCCTTTTCCTTCCGAAACTTCCTAATCGAGTAATCCACAAGTCCGTCGATGTCAGTGTCCGTGAGCGCGAAGGGGAACGGGAATGCAAACAATCCGATCCTATGCAACCCAGATTACTCATCCATCCACCCTTGGTGCCCTTCCAACGTCAAAACATAACCTAAAAGCCATAGGAAATATAAAATGCTCAAGCAAAGCGTATAAGAATACCGTCTCTAGAAAAGTAGGAAGAAAAACAGCTTCATAGGACTCGCTCTCGTCCACCCATCAACCCGCCACACTCTCACATTTTGGGTGCCCGAAATGGCTTCTTGCTCATGGGCTTCGTTCCCGCTTACCTTCGTACAGGTAGATTTTCACGCCTATTATGGCGATGTAGTAAAGTTTAAAGCCTGGTCGGTGCTGTGAGGTGGATTGCGCTTGTTTGTTGGGCGCGGGAGTGGTGGAGCGCATGGTAGATTGCTCTTGTTTAGTGGGCACGGGGGTAGTGGTGCGCTTAGAGGCGTGGGTTTTGGAGCGGATTTGGACGACCATCGCAGCGGGTTTTACGCGCTTTGGAGGGCGAATCGTGTGAATATCTTGTCATGTCTTATTTCTGGTGTGGTGAGTGAGGGTGTGGAAGGGAATACGAGACTGTGCAGGAGTCTGATAGCTTGGTCAAGGGAATCAGGGACAGGAGATAGATACTATGCGTTTTGCGTTAAAATTCAATTTTAATCTTAACGGCTACGTGTTAGAACACATCTCCTAAATTGCAGAATCATATTTTATGCTACGGACAACGGCCGATGGGTGTGGGCGGTACACGTATATTAGAAGCCTAGTCAACGTTAAATATGATGGAGAAGTGGAGTAGTGGGTGGACGTACCAGCTTCTGTGTTTCCCTCGCCCATACTTCGGCTGCCGCTGCTGCCGCTCTGTATAGAACCCAGAATACCATCGATGTAACCAGCCCCGCTCCACTTCTGGTGCGTGAGAACATCGCAGCCGATATCTTTTTCGCGCCTCTGCACGAGGTTGACATAAGCGAGCATGCCCTCGTCTTTGTAGGCCCGCGATAACTCGCAGGTTATTGTGGCGGTGGAGTGGAGACCCGCGAGGGAGATGAGTTGGAGGATGAATCTAATGTAATAGTTAGTATCGCATCGCGTGTGTCACTGAATCGACGTACCCGTGCTTCGCGAGATCCCATACGAAGCTCTTCAGCGATTCGTCTGTGAACCCTTGACCCAGCCAGTTGAAGCTCGGCGACAGGTTGTAAACAAATTTCTTGCCCGGGTGTTTTTCTCTGATCTCGCTTGCGAACCGGCCAGCATCCTCGACATTAGGGCCCGCTGTCTCAACCCACAGGAGGTCGGCATATGGTGCGAACTCCTTCGCACGCTTTGTGGCCGCAGCCATGCCTGCTTTGTAGTGGTAGTGGCCCTCTCTTGTCCGCGGAATATCCCAGTTGAAGTATACAGGCGACTTGGTGTACTTGTCAGCAACCTTGCGGCGCTTAAGAAGCGAAAGATCAGGGTTGGCCTTCACTTCCTTGAGGTACTCATCGGCGGAGGATCCTTCCTTTTCGAGATGCTGCGCCACGGCCTCGTCGAAGGTCATGAGCTTGTGCTTCTTCACCCACGCCGCCTCGTACGCGTCAATTTCGCTTCCTGGCGCGCCCGCTGCCTCCATGCTCTGTAGCGTCTCAGAGAGCGGCTCCGTCTCTTCGGTGACGCCTTTGATGAACTCATGGTCGCGCACGTCGACGGCGCTGGAGATCAACTTGCCGCTCTCTGAGTCTGTTCGCGCAATGATGAGATTCTCACAGCCCATCATGTCCCATTGGAAGCGTGCAGCTACGAGGCGGTTGATGTGGTCGCCCACGGGTACGAGAACTTTCCCTGCCAGATGGCCACACTTCTTGCCGCCGTGGAGCTGGTCCTCAAAGTGGACAGCTGCGGCCCCGCTCTCTGCGAACAGCTTGGCGAGCTTAATCACAGCTGAAAGACCACCATGGCCGGTATCGCCGTCGGCGATGATGGGACGCATGTAGTCGAGATACGGTGTTTTAGCCCGTTCCTCCGGCGTCATCTTCCTCCTGTTATCCCAGTTCTTTCGGTCGTGGAGTTGCTGCGCCTTGAACAATCGTTGTACTTGATTCGGAACAGTATTATAAGGGTAGTCGCCGAAGTCAGCGGACACCTCATGCGTGGTGGTTAGCACGGAAGAGCACGCCCATCCGGAAACATAGAGAACTTCTTGGTTCGCCGCTTGTTGAGTCATTTGCACGGGATCAATGACGCCCACTATAATTAAGGATCATTGTATCAGCTGATGTATTCGCTATGAGAAAGAGAATGAACGCACTTGTATGAACTGGCTCGCCCTTTGCCGCTCGCTCCTCGAACAGATTGAAGAGCTTCCGCGCCATCAACGAGCTGGGATACGTCTGCTGCAACGCTCCCCTTTTGCTAACCACATCCTCTGCCGAGTACGGCCTCTCTATGCCCTTGTACCGCGGCGATGCCCACCAGTCCTTCACTTGTTGTACCTGTTCTTCGAAGAGCACATTTTCAGCTTGGCCAGCCTTCGATGCCTCTGGCAGTAGTTGGAACGAGTCACCCAGAAGAGCAGACGAAACTGGTGGGTCTACTGGCTTGAGTACCGAGCTCGACATACGGCAAGCAGTGGTGTTGAGGGGGCAGAGGAGCTGTGGTATGGGTCGCGATGGTCTGAGAAGCCGACTTTGGCGCGCTGCGGATCGTGCAACTGTTCGCAACATGGCGAGGAGACTGTCGCGTCAGTATCACGGAGAATGTGGCTCTTTATTCACCACGGGTATGGTCAGCGGCAAGATTGGGTACGCTGGCGCACTTGCAGAGAGCTACCGTGTGCGAGTTTCGGTTGCAAGAGCGATAAAGAGTGATTGCCACTGGGTCAAGACACACCCAACGCGAGTATTCTGGAATGGCTTTCCGCGCGCGGAGCAGATGATATTAGGTAGACCGCTATGTTGTTGACTATACGCGGAGCGCCCCAGTGTGTTTTGTCTGGGATAACTTTCTCCTCCACGCCTCCGGACGGGCCGAGGATAGCCATTTGGCTTTAACCCAACACGGCATTACCGAGGGGCAGCTCACCATGTCCGCCGCATCAGCGGGACCAGCAATGCCGCGTGAAAGCTGCGCGCCGAGCGTTGCCGCGAATCCTCTCAGAATTTCTTTATATCTTCTTCTTCCTCCTGCACTAAGTTGTCCGGTTTTTGCTGCTTGTTTGGATCCAGAGCAAGAGGTTTGTCTTTTCCACCACAAACATCCTCACCGTCTACCCCGCATTGAGCTACAGCTATGGCGTTGAGCGCACGCACAGTTTCAAGAGCTCTGCGAGCTATCAAGGTGAGCTTCAGAAAAGCCAATTGAGTGATCGCACGTTGATTGAAGCTGAAATAGCCCTCCGTGGCCCGTCCTTTTGCTTCTGGTATGTAATTGACCGCGAGAACATGCTTCACACCGCCTGATTGATCGCACCAACAGTGCAATCATGTAGCTACTCATCATCCTCTGAGCCGGACCTCAAGGAGACCTTCAAGAAGGTTCTGCCTGCTAAGCGGGAACTACTCAAGAAGGTCAAGGCAAATGCCGACAAGGAGCTCGGAATTGTCAAGGTGGAGAACACTTTGGGTGGAATGAGGTCCGCACAATCATCCAGGCTATGTTTCAAATCTGACAATATCGAAGAGGACTCAAGGCTATGGTCTGGGAAGGCTCAGTGCTCGATGCAAACGAGGGTATCCGATTTCATGGCAAGACCATCAAGGACTGTCAGAAGGAGCTTCCGAAGGGCACGTCCGGGACCGAAATGCTCCCGGAAGCCATGTTCTGGCTGTTGCTGACCGGCGAGGTCCCGTCCGTCTCCCAAACTCGTGCGCTCTCACGAGAACTAGCTGAGAAGGCCGGCATTCCCAAGTTCGTGGAGAAGATGCTCGATGACTTTCCCAATGACCTCCACCCAATGACGCAGTTCGCTTGCGCGGTTTCGGCACTGAACTACGAGTCCAAGTTTGCGAAAGCATACGCGGAGGGCATCAACAAGGCAGACTACTGGGAGCCGACTTTCGACGACTGCATCAGCTTGCTTGCGAAACTGCCAACCATCGCCGCGAAGATCTACCAGAACGCGTACCGTGGCGGAGGCGCGCTACCTGCCGAGGTCGATCTTGAACAGGATTGGGCGTACAACTTTGCAGCTATGCTGGGCAAGGCTGGCAAGGAGAATGAAGGCTTCCAGGACCTCCTCCGTCTATATCTCGCTCTGCACGGCGACCATGAGGGAGGTAACGTTTCTGCCCACACCACGCATTTGGTCGGTAGCGCGCTCAGCGATCCGTTCCTTTCATATAGCGCTGGTCTTCAAGGTCTTGCTGGACCACTTCACGGTCTAGCAGCGCAAGAGGTACTCCGCTTCATCCTGGACATGCAGAAGACGGTCGGTACTAGCTTCACCGAAAGTGATGTTACGGACTTCCTGTGGAGTGTTCTCAAGTCTGGCCGTGTGATTCCTGGGTACGGGCACGCAGTGTTGAGAAAGCCCGACCCACGATTTGAGGCTTTGATGGACTTTGCCAACGCGCGTCCCGACATTGCAAAGAACCCGGTATACCAACTGGTCAAGAAGAACTCGGAGGTCGCGCCCGGCGTTCTCACTGAACACGGCAAGGTACGTCCATCACATCCACATGGTGATGAGAGACTTACAGAGTATGCAGACCAAGAACCCCTACCCGAACGTCGATTCCTCGTCCGGTGTGCTCTTCCACCACTACGGCTTCCACGAGACGCTGTACTACACTGCCACTTTCGGTGTCAGCCGTGGTCTCGGTCCCCTCGCACAACTCATCTGGGACAGGGCATTGGGCCTGCCCATCGAGCGCCCCAAGAGCATCAACCTCGAGGGAATCCTGAAGCAGATTGGCGCATAGCGCGTGGTCATGATTTGAAAAAAGCGAAACGCTGAGCTTGGTGATCCGTTTGTAAATATCAGCCGTTGATGGAGTTTAGGTCATGTCGTGTCACGAATTGAATGCATACTTCAATGTCATTACGTCTGGCGAGGGCATTTCCGTGATATGTTACTGCGAAAGTCTCATTGTGTAGTGGAGGTGGATGACGGAGGCGGAGGTGGAGGATTGCTCCGCGGTTTAGGCAACCCGAGACCAGGGTCAGGGGTCCATCCATCTTTAGCCCAGATGCGAGACTCGATGGGAGCAGGCCACGACTATACTGTGCGACAACTTCCGCGCGCTGCGTGTTCCTGTACATTCACTTATTTTGCAAGGTTCAGGCGGTTGCCTTTCGTTTGTAGCCCCACTCGTGCCATCAAACAGCTCCATGCCTCGCCGCGAGCGCGCTATTTAGGGCTCGCGCTGCCGCCGTTTCAGCACTTTATCGCCTCTGCGCGCGAGCTGCCGTCGCTCTCTAGGATCCTTCTCTCATACTGATCGTGAGTATGGCGCCAAAAGAGTCTCACGAGCTCCGCCGGGGTAAGTATTCTAAGCTCGATGCGCCCGTCGAGGACGAAAGCCCCACGCGTCCATCGTTCGCCTCCGACGCCTCGTCCTTCGAGGACCTCGAAGAATACGATCCTTTGAACTACGATGCCGGCACTCTGAAGCGCAAGAAGAGCACGGGCGACCTTCGCACGCGCAAGCCCTCGTTCAAGAAGGATGCCGAGAAGTTTGGCGGGCTCGGAGCACCGAAGCGTGCGTCGTCGAGAACATGCGGGATACGGCAGTGGTGTTGCTGGCTGTTGATCTTCGTCACATCGGTTATACTGCTGTTCACCGCGGGTGGCTTGTGGGCGTATCGGAATACGATGGTCAAGGATGGGATGAGCCCCCCGTGGTATCCCACGCCGAAGGGTGGTGCGGACCCCGCGTGGGAGGAGAGCTACAAGAAGGCAGCTGCGATGGTCAGGCAGATGACACTGGTGGAGAAGGTCAACGTCACGACTGGCGTGGGGTGGAGCATGGGCATGTGCGTGGGCAACACGGGCCCGGTACGGCGTCTGAAGTTCCCCTCGCTGTGTCTGCAAGACGGCCCGCTTGGGATACGGTTCGCGGACAACATCACGGCATTTCCGGCAGGGATCACGGTGGGTGCAACGTGGAACAAGGAGCTGATGTACCAGCGAGGAAAGGCACATGGGCAAGAGGCGCGTATAAAGGGTGTGAACGTACTGCTCGGGCCTAGCATGGGTCCTCTTGGGCGCATGCCGGCTGGAGGTCGTAATTGGGAAGGGTTTGGAACGGACCCGGTTCTGCAAGGTATTGCAGCTGCGCGGACTATCAAGGGCATCCAAGACGCCGGCGTGATAGCAACAGCGAAGCATTTCATGCTCAATGAGCAAGAACACTTCCGCCAGGCCTGGGAATGGGGTCTTCCAAATGCCATTTCGAGCAACATTGATGACCGCACTCTGCATGAGATCTATGCGTGGCCATTTGCAGAGTCTGTGAGGGCTGGTGTAGGCTCCGTCATGTGCTCGTATAACCAGGTGAGCAGCATTTCGAACCCAATGGGTGCAGGAATTTAACGCAGAATAGGTCAACAACAGCTACGCATGCCAAAACAGCAAGCTCATGAACGGCATTCTCAAAGACGAGCTCGGCTTCCAAGGCTTCATTCAGAGCGATTGGCTCGCTCAGCGCTCTGGCGTAGCAGCTGCATTGGCAGGGCTAGACATGTCCATGCCTGGCGATGGTCTGCAATGGGCCAAAGGTGAGAGCCTTTGGGGCCCAGAGCTCACCAAGGCTGTTCTGAATGGAAGTATACCTATTGATCGCGTGGACGACATGGTTACGCGCATCGTAGCAGCATGGTACCAACTTGGCCAAGACAGTTGGCCGCTACCTCCTCCTGACGGTGATGGCGGACCCAACTTCTCGTCTTGGACAAACGACGAGATTGGTAAAATTTACGAGGGAAGTCTGTCCGATGACACGAAGGGTGTTGTGAACAAGTTCATCAACGCGCAAGGTGAAGGTGAGGACTTCCATGGTAACCTAGTCCGTAAGATCGCCGCAGAAGGCACGGTACTGCTCAAGAATGAGGGCCACCTACTTCCACTTGACCGCAATGGGTGGAAGGAGCATGAAAAAGCGACTAAGAACTCGAAGTTCCGTGTCGGTATCTTTGGTGAAGATGCCCGTCTCAGCCGCGATGGAATCAACAACTGCCCAGACCAGAGTTGCAACGATGGGACGCTGGCCTCTGGATGGGGCAGCGGCGCGGTCCAATACCCATACCTCGTCGACCCACTTTCTGCGCTGCGCAAGGCGTTCGGTAATGAAAGCGTGTACCTGACGGACTGGCCTGAGGACAATTTGCCCAAAGAGAAACAGATCGTGGAGGACCAGGATCTTTGCATCGTGTTTGCTAATGCCCATGCCGGAGAAGGGTACTTGAAGTGGTCTGGTCAGTTTCTGCATTGCCTGGAGACATGAGATGTACATACTAACACCTGATAGATGTCCGCGGCGATCGAAACGATCTGAACCTACAGAAGAACGGTGACAAACTCATCCAGGACGTTGCAAAAGATTGCGGCAAGGGGAAGGGCGACGTGGTAGTTGTCATCCACGCTGTCGGTCCAGTCATACTCGAAAGCTTCATCGACCTCCCCAACGTGAAAGCCGTCCTTCTCGCCAACCTACCAGGTCAAGAATCCGGCAACGCGCTCGTCGACGTCCTCTTTGGCGATGTTGAGCCCTCAGGCCGCCTGCCCTACACCATCGCCAAGCAAGAGGATGACTATGGCCCAGGCAGCAAAATCAAATACCTCCCCTCTCCCGTCGAGGGTCTCTCCCCGCAACAGAACTTCTCCGAAGGCCTCTACATCGACTACCGCCACTTCGACAAGCAAGACATCGCCCCACGCTACGAATTCGGCTTTGGCCTCTCCTATACCACATTCCACCTCTCCTCCCTCCTCATCACCAGCCACGGCCCCAAAACACCGCTCCCCTCACCCCGCCCTTCCAACACCATCTCCCCACCAACATATTCTACCGAAGTCCCCGACCCCAAAGACGCCCTCTTCCCCGCAGGTTTCCACAAAGTTGAAAAATACATCTACCCGTACCTCCCGTCCCTCCCCTCTCTCCAAAAATCCCCAATTCAAGCTTCCCAGCTCCAGTCCCCGCTCTCCGACGCAGGCGGCGGCCCCGGCGGCAACCCGGACCTCTACACCCCCCTCCTCACCGTCAGCGCCTCCCTCACAAACATCGGGCTCGTCCCAGGCTCCGCCGTCGTACAGCTCTACATCTCCTTCCCTCAGAACTATAAAGACCCTGAGACAGGCGAGCCCGTCGACTTCCCCGTGCGCATGCTGCGCGGGTTTGAAAAGGTTTACGTGGAGGCGCAGCAAGAGGGTAAGGTGAAGGGGGTTAAGGGGAGCCCTCATGGGGGTGGGGGGAATAGGAAGACGGTGAGGTTTGAGGTTAGCAGGAAGGATTTGAGTTATTGGGATGCAGGGAGGGGTAATTGGGTGATGCCCATAAAGGGGGAGTTTGAGATTAGTGTGGGGTTTTCGAGTAGGAATTTGGTGTTGAGGGGGACGTGGTAGGGTGAGGGAGGGGTGTGGGGTGGTGGTTTATATAGGGTGTTGATGGCGTTTAGGTTGGGGATGCACGTATACCATTGTTATTGTCTGTGTTGTGGAGTTAGTTTGGTACATCATGGATGGATAGAATGTGACGGTTTAATGGCTCTTACTCGATGAGATGGTTACTCCTACCCTTGCTTAGTTGCCACTCACCTTTCTGAGAGGGCTACACCTATCTGGGACTAGCGATGTTTACGCTCGTACATATACATACTCGGTAGCTTCTAGATAGTACACCCCCCAGCAGAAGAATTCCACAATCTTTTCTACTGCAACATAGAATCTATCGCGTTTTCTTCCATGGTGAGTTTTGCGCGGGTGCCTGCGGATGAGTGCCCTAAAGTCTACATCTTAGTCCGGTCGTGGAAAGTTGACCTGCTTGCGTTATAGAAGGCTTTATTACCAAGACCTCGTTGATCGCTTCGTCCCGGGCAGCTTCTCCAAGCGTGCAGCAAAAGGAAACCAAGTTCCTAACGAATTCCTAGGGCGTGTCCGGATGGGTTCTCCAGGCTTACAGAAACCTCGTTCTGAGAGAATACACTCCATCCTCAGGCATTCGTCGTACAAGATGCATGTCCAAAAAGCCTGGTGAGGGAAGCTGCTTAACACCCCCACGCGTGCGAGGGGGTTTTGATTCTGTGAAATGGTCATCTGGTGATTAATCGTTCAGGGCATTGGTGCTGAGGAGCGCAGCCATCAGCGCCGTTAGAGACAGGAAATCGACAAGGCTTTCGACGTGGAGGTCGTAGCTTGAGCGAGAACAATGGGACGCAGGATGATTGGAAAGGTAGGTAGAATGTTTCTAGAAGAGCTGGCAGTCGTTTACAATGCAGAGTCTAGAGACTCGGCTGTGTTCAGGGGAAAGAGCTCCTGGGGTTGATAACGCACATTGGCGATATCTTACAGGCGTAGCGGTGTTGTGTGGCTGGACGGAACTGAGTGCTGTCGGGCTGATCTTTTTTAAGGTTTCCGGTGGAAGGGACGTGAATGTGATTCGACGAGACCGGGAGTGTGCATGGGGTGCAGCTGAGCTGGGCTGAGTCGGTATTTGAAATCAGCGCAAGAGCTTGCCTTCTGCCCAATCTCCCTAATTCCTCTCAATTGTTGGTTCCTCAATACCAAAATCTTCGGATCGCACCGCACCACGCTGCTGCCTCGCGTGCACGTATATCGGAGCCTAGAGCGATCTCCCAACCCCCACGACGGTCCACGATATCATCTTACACTTGTCCGCCCTGCCCGCCATGCCGGGATTCGGGACTCTCAATTACTGGAAATGTTATCGGTATCGTCCCTTTAGCTTACGTACTCGCTATCGGCATCACCTATCACCTAAGTGTGTTAAGTCATGCGGCGCGCGACTTCGACCAAATGACAAAAGATATAAGGTATCTATTCTCTAGCTACCTTCGCGTGGATGGGAGGAGAAAGATCAATTCCTCTGGTCGCCTGTATACCTATGAAGAAAGGACACTTCTTGAAGTCTTTGAAAAGACAGAGGCGAACTTCCGCGAACTGGAAATGAAAACATTGGAGCTTGGTCACCGAATGCATGTTGACCGTGAAGTAGCCTTAATGGCGAAAGAAAAGGGCAATTTTACGTCAATTCTGCTGATCAAGATGAAGACGAGGTTGACAATGGGTATTTTGTATATGGTGCGGTACGACGAGGTGAAGAAACCGTATCAGCGGAAGGAAAAATGGGCTGCGAGAGTAGCTGAAGTGAACGATGAAATGTGCGGACATGTGCTTTTTTCGAAATGAGGCTTTGGGTCTCTAATGTATGGATAGGCAAGAAGAAGAACGAAGAAGAAATCGCGAAGAAGATGGGGCACAGTCACGGTCGGGCACAACGGACAATGCAGTTCGCGAGCCAGCAATAACTCATACTGGAAACAATCGCTCAAGTACCACATCACAAGACGCACTCGAACAACAAGGGGATTATAACAACTAGCTCTGGGAGTGCTCATTTATTCATTAGACAGAACGGGATAATCTACTGTTGGGCAATACCGCAGCAACGTACCGTAGGTGTACTAAGACAGTAAAAGCCTTACGGCTAGACGTAGGGAAAGCACACACATGATGAACTTTCCTACTTAATAGTTATCCTTACAGTAGCACTATTGCTTGTGTGATCATTAACAATAACAATCTCTTTTATTTACTTTAGCTTACTACACTACGATCTGCTTCCTAGGTAGGGCGTGCTCCTACCCAGCGTGCTAACACTTCTTAACAGCCTCAACGCGACCATTCGTATCAACCACAAGAGCAACTCTAGTAGCGAGAAAAAAATTGTGACGGTTCAATATAGAAGTTTGGGCCACCCGCGTACGTGCGGCCTGGCACGTGATCCACACTATATAGCTCCATAGAGTAGCTTCTCAATCAAAACAACGATTGCCTCAACACTCATTTTCGACGTTACAAAATTTAACACTCGCTATAAATACTCCTTTGCTTGATCGAACGCACTCTGCTTCGCACTCTCTTCCGTCACCCACAATACACCACGAGTTAACCAGGTGCTTAATGGCGATAAAATATACTCATTGGGTCTTCCTTCGCAGTTGTCATCCTCCCTAGGCAATTTCTTCCGTGGGCTTGTTCAGTTGAGATTCCATTTTCAGCTTTGCTACCCCTGCTGTTTGGCGGTGTGTGTCGTATAAGACTGCGAATGTCTCTCAGCCTGATCTTCACTGTTTACACCTCACGACTTCCGCCTCAATGTCCGCATACTCAAGCCCCCCCTTTCCCACCATGTCAAGATAGCGGAATATCTATGACTGGCAGTATTCTTGGAATCGTTACCTTTGCATACCTAATTACTATTAGTATTCTCTATCGTTTTAGCGTTATACGGCGGGCTGGGGCGGAGGTTGAAAATATGGCAATCGATGTGGAGTATATGTCCAGTAAGAAGAAATGGCTGTTCCAGAAATTGAAAGACTGCAAACTTGAGGAAGATATGACTCAGCTAGCGAAGATGGAGGGAGCGATGAATCTGCGCACTGCAGAAACGCGACTGCATAATATCGTCAAAGACCTTGGCGGTATGAGAATCTGGTCGTGGTTTGGTTCCACGTCTATGATGGAACGCGACAACGCGAAAGAAAATCTTGAAAGGGCAACAAGGCATTTTGCATTCTTGGAGGAGATCTTAGATCGTGAACGGTATGCAATATTTTTTCTTGTTATTGCTAAATAAGTACATTAGTAGCTCTGATCATCGCAGCAGGGACACAAGTGTCCAATCTCCACTCCAGGACTACAGAGAGCCGTCTCCGCCTCCAGCGACGAACATCCACAGAGCTGTCCCATTAAGACCACGTTCCATCTGAACCCAATCTTTCGGAGGGTTGCGCTCCAAATACATATTCCGCTGCACGATGGCTGGGACGCGACTCGCTGGGATGGGTGGAATCTTCCAAACTTTGGTGTCGCTTATGTGATGGTTGTTGGAGAAACCCCCGCATATTTGGGGCTGACAGTGCAGTGTACCGGTCTTCGATAAAACGTTTGATTTGCTTGAGTTTGTGTCGTAAGATACTTTGTAGGTAAGAGTTACGGAAGGCTTTCCTTTCGTTTCTTGGTTGCTGTGTGTCGCATGAGGTCGTTGATGACGATAAAAGAAAAGCAAGCTCCCAGGTCGTATGATACATAAACCACGTATTGGCGTTAAGTATCACTCCACTCGCGCTTTCCTCACGTGGGGTATAAAATTTGTTGTGTGGTCCGATCGCTTCCACAAACCACGTTCTTCCCACGTATCACTATCCTGTTCTCTCCTGCATCCAATGTCTTCTTTCGCATGTGCACCGTGTGTAAAGACAGCGCGCTCTCCATCACAGACAACATCATCAGAATCATCACTTTCGCATACGTCCTAGCAGTTGGCATCCTCTACCGCTTGATCGCCGTAATGAAAGCTAGAAGATAGATCGACGAGATGCGATGGGAGGGTTCGTACCTCCTCCATGCGTACGAGGACCGCGCAGTACAGTGAGCGCAGCACCCCGAGTCGAGTGTGCCATTTGAGTTATACTACATGGGCGAAGATATACACAGCGCTAGCGGCGTACAGGGATTTGTACCGCTTGCATCGGCAATTTGGCAGGCACTTTGTTGGGCACAAAGACTTCCTTGGGTTTGTGGAATTTGCCACTCCGTTAAATGCCGCCATGGGCACGTTAGGCTATGATGGTGCAACCCCAATGTCGAAGTCCCAAGAGTTTTTCAGCAGCGTTTTGCACGGCGCCTTCCATTACGCTACGATGGGAATTAAGTATGTTGGTTGGCGGGATGAGTATAGAGATGCGATTGAACGGGTAAAGGTGTAGGGACCGAGAGCGGGCGAGCAATTCCTAAGATCAAGCATGCGCAGATGGGTGGTTGACGAGACAGGTAAAGGCGAGAAGCAATCTATCGCGTGCAATAATCGGTAGAAATCTTGGCGCCATCGCGAAATTCGCGCCCGCCCCCGCCAAACTCCCATACAAATCGTGAATTTGACTATGACGCGTTGATAACGGCCCACCATCCGTAGAATACTCGCCCGTAAGACTTGAAGCTGTATAAATACGTATATAGGGCTATACTGACGCTTTTTTTT
>ML976662.1:485035-612129 GCA_010015655.1 Bimuria novae-zelandiae CBS 107.79 | reverse complement strand
AGACAAGGACTTAGAGCGATCAGACTTGCCTAACTCGCGACTCTACGAGGATGCATACGAAGGTTTGGATAAAGAAGAGATAAAGCCAATGCCTCGATCTCCTACACCTCACCCTAGCTAGAACAAACCTGTTACTAGCAAGACGACGAATATTTTCGACTTCTTAGAAAAACACCAACCTCGAGAAGGAGACTTCGGGTTTACGGCGATAGAACGACAAGACTATGCAGAAGCATTTTTTCATGCTTACCAACCCAATCTAGTCAGTAAAGCAGCAAGAGAAATGGCAGATCACCGCTACGCCCACAAAGACCCCAAGAAGAAATACCCAAACAAAAGCCCGAACTACGAACCACAGTACAACCTAGACCACCGTAACCCTACGCATGAGACCATACGATAGACCCTCTATAGAGAAGACCAATATACCATTCATTACCAAGCCAAGGAATACAGCTACTTTCCCCAAACGTACCAACGATGCAGATGGGAGTGGTTTAACTACCCTATTACCCATTATAACGTTCACCTCTAGGATAAACGTGAAAAGCGATACTTTCCACACCTTAACTAAGCGCTAAACTAAGTAATATCGCTACTAGTTAATGGAAAATGCGCATCCGACAAATGGCAAACATGCTTACACCCCAATTATGAGGAACACAAAGAGTAAAAAGGAAAGCATGGATTTAATCGCATACCAAAAGGGACTACAACCCTCAGGATTAAAACGGTAACAAAGGAAGAGGACGGTGAAGCTCTCCTAGAAAAGGGCCAGCAGCAGCCTTAGGAGAAGAAGAAGGAAAGACACCTTAATCCCGTAAAGCCACCCACAGAAAAGATATCTTTTTTAGACCTAGGCTCAGGAGGGAAGACGCCTTTAAAGAACTAAATACCATAAACAGCTAGGCATTAATCAAGCTACCGGTACAGCTTAAAGAAACATGGATAAAAGCCATGCTGGACTCAGGAGCACAGGAAAGCTATGTGTTAAGAAAAGCACTTAATAGAGCAGGACTCTATAAGCGCAAGAAGGCCATACCCTATGCTATCCATGTCGCGAATGGACAACTGATGCCCGGCAAAGCAACAATTAAATACAAGGTTAAAACTACCCTTACGATCTATAGACACTAGGAATTAATTACCCTTGACATTATTAAGGAAGCTAATCACGACGTGATTTTAGAACTACCCTAGTTAAGGAAGCACAATCCTACGATTAATTAAGAGAGAAAAAAGCTATCCTTTAAGCGCTGTAACTGTGTATTATAAGCAAAGCCTACGCATTAATAGAGCATGATAGTAGATAAGAAAGCTATTAATACTATAGTTTCGCGACGGATAGTTGAAAAACGGAAGAAACCCTTGGCAGACGCTGGCAGGAACCACCAGGTTACAGAGCGCAAGAAGATGGAGGAAAGCACAAACCATAAAATTCCAAAGTGCTATTGAGCATGGAATTATATGTTCACCAAGAGAGAGGGAAAAGCAAACCTTCCAGAATATTAGCCCTGGGATCTAGCGATAGACCTAGTAGAAGGGAAAACGCCACCCTTTGGACTACTATATGGCAAGACTGGAAAAGAACTCCAGCAAGAAAAGGAATTCATCGAGACGAATCTCGCGAAAGGATATATACGACTATTGAAGTTACTAGCAGCCAGCCCTTTTATGTTTATTATAAAGAAAGACGGCACACCACGACCATGTGTTAACTATTAAAAGATTAACAACATAACGATTAAAAATCAATACCCACTACCAAACATCTTAGAATTAAGAGACCAACTCTCAAGAGCCAAACGCTTTACACTAATAGACTTACGAGATAGATACTACCTTATACGAATTAAGGAAGGTAACAAGTAAAAGATAGCGTTTAGGTCACGCTATAGACTATTTAAATACACAGTTATGCCTTTTAGACTCACTAACGCACCGGCAAACTTCCAAGCACTAGTTAACTACGTACTTTATAACTACCTAAACATATTCGTTATTATATACATAGATAATATACTCGTTTACTCCGAAAACGATTCAGATCATGTTCCGCATATACAGACGGTGTTAACAGCACTAGACAAGGCACACTTTAGGATTAAACTAAAGAAGTGCAAGTAGCACGTAACATAACTTAAATTCCTAGGACACGTTATTAGCACAGAAGGAATCAAAGTCGCACCTAACAAGATTAAATGCATTAAGAACTAGCCAATACTAAAGACGGCAAAAAACATCCAAGAATTCTTAGGATTCTGTGGATTTAATCAATAATTCATTAAGGATTACGCAAAGATCACGATACCACTTATAAACCTTATAAGAAAAGACACACTATTCGCATGGACTGCAGAGTGTGGAATGTTATTCTAACTCTTAAAAACCGCATGCATTATGCCACCAGTACTCATCCACTTCAGGGATAGAAAACCACTACAAATCGAAACGGACGCAAGCAACCTCGCAATAGGCGCCTACGCGAAACAAGAAAAAGATGGCAAATGGCACCCTATTGCATATTACTCATGCAAGTTTACCGACACGGAAGCACGATATAACGTACACGATAAAGAACTATACGCAATCGTTAAAACGTTAAAGCACTAGAGAATCTACGCTCTTAGCTACTCTACACTTAAGATCTTCACGGATTATAAGAACCTTACACGCTTCACGACTACAAAAGAACTTACGCCAAGACAGGCAAGATGGTCGGAAACGCTTAGACAATACAAATTCAAGATCGTATATACACCCAGCAAGGAAAATAGACGAGCAGACGCACTTAGCCAACAACACGATCTTACAGGAGATAAAGTTAAAACCTACTCCGCAATACTAAAACAAAAACCTAATAGTTCTTTAGAACCTACGGCGGAACTTAATCAACTCCTTGTACTCACACGAGAAGTACCCAAGGAACAACAAACAGAGGTTATATAATAATACCACGACGACCCTGTATACGGACACCCTAGAATTAAAAAGACAGTGGAACTAATTCAGAGGAACTACAGCTTTAAAGGAATTAAGAAAGTAGTAGTAACCTACATACGCAAATGTGCAGAATGCCAACGCAATAAACACGCAACACATCTTAAGTACGGAGAAATGCAAGCTATCCAGATACCCACAGCACCTTGGGAAGACATCGCAATGGACTTTATCACAGGATTGCCAAAGTTAAAAGATCCCACAAACGGAGTAAGTTACGACGCAATACTGGTAATCGTATACAGATTTACTAAATACGTGGAATTACTACCGTGCAAAAAGGTAATAATAGCAACGGAACTAGCGTTCCTTATCCTAGATCGACTTATACGACATCATGGCATCCCCAAGACAATCATCAGCGACAGAGACAAACTCTTCACTTCGAACTACTAGACAACACTTATAGCACTTATTAGAACAAAACGAAAACTATCAACAGCCTATCATCCACAGACGGACGGACAAACAGAACGTACGAATCAAACAATAGAAACGTACCTACGCATCTACTGCAACAACTAGAAGAATAACTAGATTTCCCTATTACTAATAGCATAATTAGCATATAACAACAAGATATTAGTAGTAACTAGATATACACCATTCTATACAAACCACGGAAGACATCCATATCTCTTTGATTAGACATTTCCTACTACCATTAGAACGGAAGAAGCCATTAACACGGCTACAAAAATAAAAGAAATACATCAACAACTCCAAGAGAACCTCGAGAAAGCTTAACAGCAAAGCATTTCCTATATAAACCAAAAAAGAAAAACGGCACCTTAGCTAAAGAAGGGGGATAAAGCATATCTACTTACGAAAAATCTTCAAACCCAGAAGAAAAAGCACAAGAAACTGGATCATGTCAAGGTTGGACCATTTTTTATTTCCGAACAAGTATCACTGGTCAACTACCGATTGGAATTACCACCAGACGCTAAAATACACCCAGTATTCCACATAGACCGATTGGAACCAGCAGACTCTAAAACACCAGTTAAAACCACCTTCTATTACTAACCAGAGGAGGAAACCGAATTCGAAGTCAAGAAGATACTACGACACACAGATTAGCTACGAACCTACTTAATTAAGTAGAAAGAATATCTACACTCAGAAGACACATAGGAACCAAAAGTAAACCTTAACAACTATCGCCAAATGTTGGCACAATACCATCGTCAGACCACGAGAAGGAACCCGGAACAATTAAAGGAGAACCAGATAGGAACTTGTTAAGAAGAAGATCCATTAATAGATTAAGAAGGAGATTGTTGGCCTATAACCAGCCCAGATTAGCGAGGAAATCGTCTTAGAACAGAGCGTCCGCACTCGAGCTCTCCATCTCTTGCACCTTATCCTAGGCATCTAGTAATTTCCTATCCCAACACGCGAATAGCCTCTTACGACTCTCAATCTCTAATAACTCACGCTCATGCTAAGCAAGTTCTTGTTAACTACGCAACGTCTCTTCCTTAGCGCAAGCTAACTCTAGCCACTTTTCACGCTCTTCATCCTCTACCTTCTCCCACTCCTCTTCAGGAACAAACAGCTCACACTCGCTCCTTGCAGCGATACAACCAGCACAACGACCAGACGCAGTATCCACGAAACAACGAATATTTAGCTTTTCGCAGCAAGTGCAGCGGAAAGGCATCTCCTTACTACTCCCTTCAACACGACGAATGCGATCACGCTGCTCTTAGGTTAAAGTCTTCTTGCGAGGCGCGCGCGCTTTACGGGGCTTGGGATCCTTAGGCATAGTCAGGAAGGCATTAAGACCAAAACGCGAAAACAGCGACTCACGCGAGTATTTATATGCGACGACCGTATCTACAGCCAGGGGGCGCAGAACAAGGATACCAAGGACGCTATCTGAAAGAGGGGAGGTGATGTTAGGATCTAAACATGTATGGGACGCGGAGGACCAACGGGCCCTCAGCGGGGGTAACACTTAGTAGGGTTGCGCAACCGAGATCACGTGATGTACTATCCAGCCAAGACATACCATCCAGCCAAGATCATAGACGGTATACCATCCATGGATGACACGACCATCCACCAGAAAGATAGGATGGCAGAAAGATAGGTGGACGGTAACTAATAAACCTCTTGTATATAAACCGACACGAATACCCTTATAGCATTCGTGTTCAATCTTGTTTATCAATCTATCGTTTGGATCTGAGTAAGCAACCTTGTTGATTTGATTGTGCTATACACACCTTCAATACCAACGCCCCAGTGACAAGCGCAAGCTATCACTACAACCTCTCCCGTCCTACTAGTATTCTTGCCCGAGAACCAACCTTTACCCTATAGGGATTAGCTATCCTTTGGGGACTTAACAGGGTACCGTGTCTCGGCAGTCAGTGCGCAACATCACTCAATGCGCAACCCCAACATGATCGCGACGTTAATAATATAAGGCTATAGAGCTCTACATAAAAGCTATTATCGCGAGATTTTTTAGTAGAGAGGTTTCCTAGGTCTGTAGATAATTGCTAGCAACTTAGATTATAGATATCTACTTAGTATTCTAACTAGATAGCTATTACGCGATAATAGTATTAATAGCGTAAATACTATTATATTAACGCGTATAGGTGCTAGCGTAGATTTCTTCCTCTTTATAACCTTATAAGTAGCTTTTAAGGCTCTTTAATTTCCCTTTTTAGTAATTTTAAAATGTCCTTAAAGTTGTTATTAAGCCTTATAAGCCTATTAATAGAGGCGTTACTTAGTAGCCTAATTAGCTCTCTCCTTAGCGCGCGTATTTTTAACTATTACCCGCGTAACGCGCCTCTCCTAAAGTAAATAAGCTTTAAGCTATTTATTAGCTCTTTATATCTCTTATTACTAACTTTTTTAGAGTTATAATTATTCCTTTTTAGCCTTTTATTAACTAAGAAAATCGTGCGCTCTTTGTACTTAAGCAGGTAATTAGAAAATAGCTCCTTTATACTACTCCTTAGGTTGCTCTAAGGGTAGAGTCTTACCCTTTATTTAACGCTATTTTTTATTCTTTAGGGCCTCTTAAAGGCCCTTATTCTCGTGCTCTAGGAGTTGCTTTTATATAGAGATTAAGTACATTATCTAGCTAAGCTTGCGCGACTCCTTAGTCGCGATATCCTTAATAGTAGATTGTAATAGTTATTTTATTTTACGCTAATCTAATACGCTAAATACTAACGTAAAGCTCTCTTATAATTTTACCTTTAAAGAGGGCTCCTTATTAAATTACTTAAGGATAAGTATAAGATCTAGTAGCGAGATACCTATATATTTAAAAGTCTTAGTAATTAATTACGGCGTAACTAATGTAGTTTAGGCCTTCTAGAAGAGCATAAAGAAGTCTTTTTTAGTAACTATTAATAGTCCTTAGCTCTTATATAGATAGGCGTTAAGCTCGTTAGAGTAGGAAGCTAAGAGAGACTTAAATATATATATATTAAGAGGCTACAACGTATGCGTTAAATAAGGGGGAAATATAGCTAAGAGGATCTTATTCTAGTTATAATAGTTAATAAAATCTATAGTAACGTGAGACCTATAGCTGTTAAGGATTAAAAGTTAGTATACTTATTAAGCCTTTTTAGCTTTCTCTCTTATATAGCGATTAAACACTTATTAAAGCTATTAAAGGCCTATCTCGTTATTTAACTAGCTAGAGGGAGATAAGGTGATAAAGACTCTATAGTATTAAAGATTAATTTCTTCTACCTAGCTTAATTATAGGCTCCTAGCGTTAAATTAATAAATTAGTAATAAATTAATAGTAGATCTATTAGCGTATATACATGCGATAATTAAGGTCTACTTATAGCTACTATCCTGTATAGATTGCCTTACTTAGCGACTCTTATATAGAGGCCTGTCGAAGATCCTTTTTAAGTAGCTAGTAATACCAAAGAGGAAGCCTTTCTTATCTATATTATAGTAATAATAAGGCTCTATACCCTACTTCGCGATTTTATTATATAAAAGCTTAAAGTAGAGCTTTTATTTTGCCTCTAAATTAGCGTTATAGCGATTACTATTAATTCTAGTTATTTAGCTTAATATTAAGGCGTCGCTGTTACGCTTAATAAGGCAATTAACCTAGGATATACTGTTAGGATCTGAACATGTATAGGACGCGGAGGACCAACGGGCCCTCAGCGGGGGTGACACTTGGTGGGGTTGCGCAACCGAGGTCACGTGATGTACCATCCAGCCAAGGCAGCACCAGCCATAGATGGCAGCACCAGCCATGGAAGGCAGCACCAGCCATGGATGGCAGCACCAGCCATGGAAGGCAGCACCAGCCGTGGATAGTGACACCAGCCATGAATGGCAGCAAGACCTTGGATGGTACAGAAATCCTTATGTATATAGGAACGCGAGAATGATCTCTCATATTCGCGTTCAACCTGTTTATCAATCTATCGTTTGGATCTGAATAAGCAACCTTGTTGATTTGATTGTGCTGTACACACCTTCAATACTAACGCCCTTAGTGACAGACGCAAGCTATCACTACAACCCTTTCCCGTCCTACCAGTACTCCTGCCCGAGAACCAACCTTAGCCCCTTAGAGAATAGCTACCTCTTTGGGATCTTAACATATACTTACGTTCTTTTAAGTAATATAGGACGCAAAGTTCTGTATTATTTACTATATAGAAAGAAGGCCACGTTTAGTAAGGCGTTTAATATATTATAGGAGCTACTTTTCTTATTATAGGCTAAATATATAGCGCGAAGTATTCGTAATTACACGCGCCTACGTAATACGTTAGTGCCTGCGTATTAATATAGAACGTATAACGCTAAATTATTTTATAATTTTATTATATAATAAAAATTCTTTTAGTTTTTATAATTTGATTGCTGCTATCGCGGCGTTAATTAGGTCTATATTAGTGGAGTTGTGGCGCGTCAAAGTAGGTGCGCTATCACGCGGGGTTGCGCATTGAGTGATGTTGCGCACTGACTGCCGAGACACGGTAACGTGTCCGTGCACTCAACGCCCGGATTCAGTTAACGCCCCGCTGAACACCATAACACCTTAATTAAAATAACGCTGTATATCTAACACAATTGCTATTATTATACTATTTTATAGTAGAGTGCTACATTAATGCTTGCGACTAACCTGCACTATTTATATTTATATAGAAGCTTAACGTTGCGGCCACGCCACGTAGTTTTACCGTGTCCGTGCGCGTAATGCCCGGATTCGCGTAATGCCCGCGCAGCACCAAACACCCTAACTTCAGCACGCGATAACTCCACCAATATGGATCCGTATCAGGATGCGATTGATGAAATCGAATCGCGAGAGCCAGGAGAAGATTTTTCATATACAGAAGTGGCTACCTGGCGTGGACTTGAGCGATCTACGTTGGGCCGAAGGCATCGGGGAGTAACGCGCCCTCGACAGGTCAAGAACATCAACCAGCAGAAACTCACCCCACAGCAAGAGGAGGAGCTTGTTCAATATATCAAAAGACTCACAGAGAGACATATGCCTCCTACTAGAGAGATGATACAGAACTTCGCCTCTACGATAGCAAAGGAGCCAGTCAGCGAAAGCTGGGTTACGCGCTTCATCAACCGACACAGCATTCATCTTATCTCACAATGGGCAGTCGGCATGGACAGCAATCGCCACAAAGCTGATTCAGTGGATAAATATCGCCTCTTTTTCAACCTTCTGCACAGCAAGATGGATCAATATTATATAGATCCTCGTCATATCTTGTGAGAGCTAGTGATCCATACGCATAAGGAAGAAATTAAGAATTGTACTTGTTATTGTATTAGGTGAAGCTACGAACAGTAGGTATACATGAGTGGCTGTAAACAGCGCTAGTGTAGGATGGGTAGTCGCATCTCAACACAGGTGAGGCGCCACTGCAAGTGGAGAAAGGGAGACTCCAAACCGTGACATATCTACAATATGGATGAGAAAGGCTGCCTGATCGGTATCGTTAGTAGATTAAAGAGGATATTCAGCAGACGAATGTGGGAGAAGAAGGAAGTTAGGGCATCACTCCAAGATGGCAATCGCGCATGGATCACGCTCCTGGCATGTATCTGCGCTGATGGATCAGCTCTGCCGCCAAGCCTCATCTATGAGGCTGTCAACAAGGGCATCCAATCAAGCTGGGTAGAGGATATTAAGGCAGGATATCATAAAGTCTTTATCACCTTATCACCCTCTAGCTAGACGAACAATGATATCGGGCTTGCTTGGCTTAAGCAGGTGTTTGATCGCTGTATAAAAGAGAAGACTCGACAATTATATTAACTTTTAATTATAGACAGCCACGGATCTTATGTTACTATAGACTTTATTAACTACTATAATTAGAATAAGATCCTGCTTACTGTTCTGCCTCCTTATTTAACTTATACGCTTTAGCTACTTAACGTTGCGATGTTTAAGCCTCTATTAATAGCCTACTTAGCAGAGCTATTAAGATACCTTTATAGAAGCTAGGGCCTAGCTTCTATTACTAAAGACGACTTCTTCCCCCTATTCTAGAATGCGTGGAAGGCCTCCTTTAAGGAATTAACTATCCTTAGCTCTTTTAGAGCCATAGGTATATCGCTACCTAATCCTAATCCTATCCTTAATAGGTTCACCTAGGATTAAGAATCAGGCAATAACTCCTCATCAGGGCTCAGCGATCATGATTGGAGAAAGATAGATAGGCTTATACAATTAGCAGTAAAGGATTAGGGTAGTTAAGATATAAAGAAGATTCGTTAATCGCTCCACCACCTATCTATCTAAAATGAGCTACTTAAACATGAGATGGATGGGATTAAGCAGGCACTATCTACTAAGGAGAAGCGTAGAAAGAAGGGCAAAACTCTAGATCTCTAATAGCGCTAGGAGTATTATAGTGGGGCTATCTTATAGTTACTAAGGAAGGTAAGGGAGGCACGTGTTTATTAATCTATTAAGGAGTAGGAGGATAAGTAGCAGCAGCTTTAAAAAGTAAAGATAGTAGAGCTAAAGAAGGCAGCTAAGCTATACAAGGAGAAAATGCAGCAGGAAAAGCGTGATGCGCGAGAGGCAGCTAAGAAGGCGAAGGAGAAGGAGAGAGCCGAAAAGGCAGCTTAGCGCACTGCCCAGAAGTCTGCCAATAACGCTAAAAAGGCTCTACAACTATCCCAAAGGAGTAAAAGAAAAGCTTCTCAGCCATCTCCACAGAGCAGAAAGCGTCAGAAACGTGTTGTTAATGCTACGGATGTTGGGGAGGCCTCAAAGGGCGCATCTGCTGCCCCAACCAAATCCACACGAAGCGGCCGCGACGTTAAGCTTCTAGATAGATTTAAATAGTGCAAATAAATCGCAGCTATCGATTTACTATCCTAGTAGAAAATCTTATAATAATATTGTTTGTGGGTGGTTCTATAGCCTTATTTCTAATAGAGCGTTTATGGTGTTTGGCGTGCATTAGCTGAATCCGTGCATTGGGTGCACGGACACGTTAACTAATAGAAACTTAGTCCCTAGCAAGAGCAGGAGCTTATTACCTATATAGAAGGGCTCACCGCGCGTCACTTGCCACCTATAAGAGAAATAATACGAAATTTCGCGTTAATAATAGCTAAGGAGCTAGTGAGCGAGAGCTAGGTTACGAGCTTTATTAATAAACATAGCATCTATTTAATTTTTTAATAGGTAGCTAGTATGGATAGCAATCGCCATAACGCTAACTTAAGGGATAAATATAGCCTATATTTTAACTTCTTACGTGACAAAATAAAGGAATACGACATTAAGCCTTATTATACATATAATATAGATGAAAAGGGCTGCTTGATTAGTATTATTAGTAAATTAAAACGGGTGTTTAGCAGATGAATGTGGGAGAAGAAGGAGGTTAGAGCATCTCTCCAAGATGGGTCTCGTGAATAGATTACCATCCTAGCATGTGTATGCGCGGATGGAGCAGCCTTGCCGCTAAGCCTTATCTATTAGGCTACTAACAAGGCTATATAATTAAGCTAGGTTAAGGATATTAAGATAGGAAAGCATGGCGTGCACATCACCTTATCGCCGTCAGGCTAAACAAACAACGATATTAGCCTTGCCTGGCTTAAGCAGGTGTTTGATCGCTATATAAAGGCAAAAGCTCGACGATCTTACTAGCTACTTATCCTTAATGGCTATGGATCCCATGTTACTATAGATTTTATTAACTATTGTGATTAGAATAGGATTCTCCTAGCCATTTTACCCCCTTATTTAACTTATACCCTTTAGCCACTTAATATAGTGCTCTTTAAGCCTCTCTTATTAGCCTACTTAGCTAAGCTTATAACCTACTTCTAAAAGAGCTAAGGCCTACTTTTAATTAAGAAAGACGACTTCTTCCCCCTTTTTTAAAAAGCGTGGATAAGCTCCTTTAAGGAGGAGACAATACTTAAGTCTTTTAAAGTAACTAGTATATTACTATTTAATCTAGAGGTTATACTCAAAAGGTTTACTAACACTACCCTAGATAAGCAGGTATCGCGAGAGAGCTCTACGTTAGCACTTAGCGGATCTAACTAGCGTAAACTGGATTGCCTTGTGCAATCTATAATAGAGGACTAGAGTAGTAAGGACGCGTAGAAGCTTAGCTACTTACTCTACTATATCTCTATTTAAAACAAGCTCCTTAGCTATAAAATTAACAGGCTAAAGGAAGCGCTATTAGTTAAGAAAAAGTATAAAAAAAAGAGTAAGCCTCTTAACCTTTAGTAATATTAAGAATACTATAAAGGTGTAGTTTTCTAGTTACTAAGGAAGGTTAGGGAGGCACGTGTACGTTAGTTTATAAAGAAGTAAGAGGAGAAGGAGCGGAGACTTTAAAAAGCTAAAATAGCTAAGTTAAGGAAGGTAGCTAAGCTATGCAAGAAGAAGATTATAGAGGAGAAGCGTGTGGCGCGGGAGGCAGCTAAGGTAGCCAGAGAGAAGGAGAAGGCTAAGAAGGCAGCAGAGCGTGCTCGCGAAAAGGAGGCTCGTGACGCAGCAAAAGCTCTACAATCTGCCCAAAAGGGTAAGAGAAAGGCCTCTCAGCTATCTATATAAAGTAATAAGCGTTAGAAACGTGTAGTTAACGCTGTACTTACTATAGACGCCTTAGGTGCTATATTAGTAGCTCTAACTAAAACTACGTAGCGCGGCCGCAACGTTAAGCTTCTATATAAATATAAATAGTGCAGGTTGGTCGCAAGCATTAATGTAGCACTTTACTATAAAATAGTATAATAATAGTAATTATGTTAGACGTATAGCGTTATTTTAATTAAGGTGTTATAGTGTTTATCGGGCGTTGACTAAATCCGGGCGTTGAGTGCACGGACACGTTAATCACGTGGCATTTGCCCCAGAGAAACTCGAAATAATACACCTAACTAAGCAGAAAAGTGACTATTCGCCACCTATATAGATCAACAATCAGCTTATCCTCTAACCTACACTACTAGATAAGGCGCTACGCTGGCTAGGTGTTTACTTTAATAAAAAGCTTAATTTCAAAACATACGTCGCCACCTACGTAGCCAAAGGACGCGCAGTCGCACAGCACATCCGTAGCCTTGCCAGGATCTAGCACGGCCCACCAGCCAGCTCACTGCGCAAAGCAGTCATCTCATGCGTACTGCCACGCCTATTGTATGGAAACGAGGCCTAGTATAGAGGGCGCACGAAGCCCCCCAAGATTATAGGAGCTGCGCAGAACTAAAAGGTTAGCACACAACTCGGGTGGCATATCGCCGCCCTAGAAAAGGCCCTCACGATAGCGGTCAGAGGCGTCGTCCCCGCCAACCGCACCACGCCTACTACCACGCTGTATAGAGACGCAGGCATTCCCTTAGCAGTTATAGCGCTTAAAGAGTATAAGGCAAGATTCGCTATGCGCCTGCACTACATTAATAAAGGTTACCCGCTTATAGCGCGCACGCGACTAACTATAACATATAAAGAAAGAGGCGCCGGACACCTATAGCGCCTATATATAAAAGTTTAACTACTCGCACAGCTATTCGCACTAGTACCCTACCCTATACTACTATAATCGCACTATTCTAACTAGTGCCGAATAGACTCTATAAATAATAAGCTTAAAAAGCTCGCTACTAAAAAATTTAAACAATGGTGGATAAGCCTACCTACTAAGACAATTACAGTGTTCTCAGACGGCTCGGAACAGCGCACAGAAAACGGCGAGCGCCACGTAACCTATGGATACGCTGTGTACCAGGGCCAGAGTCTACTGTACACAGGCAAAGGCTCCCTTAACACGCGGGCCCACGTCTTCGACGCAGAAGTAGTGGGGGCCTAGAGAGGTCTTTAACACGTGCTACAGACTCAGGCGCACCGCCTACCGTGTTTTATCAAATAACGCACGGGCATCACTTGGCGCACGATTTCCGGATGCCCACACCCACTACTTTTAAGGCTGTAGAGCTCTATATAAGAGCTATTATCGCGAGATTTTCTAGTGGAGAGGTCTATGGAGCTTGAACAATTAATTGCTTATAATAATTTACATGCGAAACCTCTGTGGGAGGCGTATATTTCTTGTGCGCGTGCTAGGGCCGGGTGTAGGCTCCTTATTAATAATAGAAGAGAAATCGACCTTAGTAATGTTAAGCGCTTTATATAGACAAGATAGAGTAGTAGAAGTAATTAGCTAACGTCTCGTACCCCTTTAGGATAATTATATATCTTTTTAGAGTTATTTTTTAGCCTCGCGTGCAATACGTGCTTCTTCACGCGTAGCAGCCTTACTACGCTGCTCCTAGAGGCGGATTTCTTTGGCGGCAAGCCTTATACGCTTCCTCTCCTTAAGCATGGCTTATTTCTGTTCTTTCTGCTGCTTTCGTAGAGTAAGTTTCTCCTCCTTCTATTATTATTGCAACTGCTCGTCGGCATCCTTCTACGCCTGCCTATCTCAGGCGTCTTAGACTTTAGCGGGCAACCAGAGAACAGCGCCTCTATTATACTCTAGCGGTGCTTTAAGTAGCAAAGGCTTGCCACGCTATCGCCGCTTTCTCTTATTAATAAGAGCTTCTTTAAGGTAGTTATTTTTATACTGGAGAAGCTGCTTCTGCACGGCTATATAATAAATTATCTAAAAAAGCTACTACAAGTATTTAGAATAAGTATTTTTAACAACCTCGCGTAGCAAGCGCTCTATCTTTCTCTAATCTAAAGCGCTAAGTACTAATAAGCTACTTTTAGAGGATAATAGCCTCTCTACTTCTACCTTTTAAAACTTTTATAACACTACCTCTGCGTTTAATAGTGAGTGGCTAGTAACCTTAAAGGACTTAATAATTATCTTATATTTAAACGCTATATTTTAGGCGCGATAGAACATACGAAAGAAGTCGCGCTTTATAGTAAAGGTAAGGCCTTAATAGCTATACATAAAGTCTAAGAGCTCGGTAGAGTATACGCTAGAGAGAGGCTTAAAGAGGCAAACGTTAAGCGGCTAGAGAGTATAGGTAGCGTAAGGAGGAAAGATAGCCAGGAGAATTTAATTCTTATTATAATACTTAATAAATTTTATCGTTATATAGGAGCTATAGCTATTAAGGATAAGGAGACGCTAGGAGCGACGCGCCTTTACCTTCGTCTCGCGATTAAACACTTATTTTAGCTATTATATGCTAATCTTGTTGTTCGTCCATCCACTAGCTAAGGAAGTAAAGAAACAGTTATACTCTTATAGGTCGAAATTTTAAAGCTATAAGTCCTATATATTACTAAAAATAGCCTAGTAAATTAAGGTTAGCGTAAGAGCACTGCCGTTAGCGCAAATATATATAATTATTATTATTTACTCTTTATTACTATCTTATATAACTTGCTTTACTCCGCCATCCTCATATCTTCGGCGGGAGAAGATACGCTTTATCTTTAATAGTACCCTAATTAAGAAGCCTTTTTCGTCTATATTATATATATATTACAGTTCTACGTTATACTGTTCGATCTTCTGCGCTAAAAGCTTAAAGTAGAGGCTATATTTAAATGCTAAATTAGCTTTGTGTCGTAACGCGTCCATACCAGAGCTCTAATATAATATAAGGTTAATATAATGTTAAGTAATAAAGTAGTTAACCTAGCATTTTCTAGCAGTTCTTCTAGCTATTTCTAAGGCAAAATTCTATATTATTTATCTTATAGGTAGTAGACCTCGTTAGCAAAGGTTATTAATGTAAGTTATAAAAGCTTTCTCTTACGTGGTGTTAAGGAGGCGTATATTATTAATTCGCTAAGTATAGGTGCCTTAAACCCCGCAATAGCGCTTTAATAGCGTTGTTTAATTATAACTATACTTTTTTGTAACTATAGTGTAATTAGGTGTTTCTCCAGGATTCAGCGATTTCAGCGACTCTAACGCAGCCTCAATTGGGTCCATATTGGTGTAGTTATGAGAGGGTGAAGAAGTCGAATATTTGGCGGTAAGCGTGCGCCAAGTGATGGCTGTGCGTCATCTGATAAAACACGGTAAGCCAGATCTGGATGTGTGTAGATAGCTCATTGGTTATTTAGGGCATTAGGGGAGACCCCGCGCCGTCATCCTAGTAGGCCTTTATACGCTGCTAGGAAGCTATGGACACCTAGGATATTTAAATCTAATAGTTACCAGGCCACATAGGTATTAAGGGCAATAAGCTAGCTAATTAGCTAGCAGATAAGGCAGCTAAGGACCTACGCCTACTTACAGGAAAGGTAGCTAACCCTATAATATTAGGTCTACAATCTAATGCGCGCGCATACGTACGCGCTACATAATAAGAGTGGTAGTGCACACGCACACCAAATCTCTCTATATAGTATAACTAGTGGGGCCTAGCATACACCCCCTCTAGGCAACCGCCGGAGTTAGAGCTTACACGCCCCGCCCTGGCCAAGCTCCTATCCATGAGGACAAGACACGGCAACTACGCCTGGTACCATAAGAAGTTTAAGCATAATAAGGAGACCCTCACGTGCACCTGCGGAGCAGACCTGGCCTTAGACTATATTATACACTGCCTACAGACAGTGCAACGCTTTAACTATTAGCCACAACACCTAACACATCCCCTAATAGATACTAGAGAAAGAATACAGTACCTTAGGGCGCTAAGCCTAGGAGAATACACAACCCTTCTTGCACTTAGTATTAGTAATAGTACACGTTAGTAAGTAACTAGCTAACTATATTATAGGCGAGCGGACGTAAACCCTTATTTTAAGTAAAGTAGATACGCTACCTGCTTATAACTTACTAGGGTATCTACTATATAAGACTAAGCTCTCTCTTTTGTATACCTATATGCGTGTATATATCTTTCCTTAACTTTAATAAGTCTTGGCATGCTTCTGTACAGGACTGGGGGCAGCTAGAAGGCCACCCCATTTCCCACTATTATTACATAAAGGCCAGATTAAACAGCTAAGTTGCCCCTATCTGGAGAGGGACAGCAGCAAGAGAGGCCGCTCCTATAGCAGCAGTAGCACTAGCATAAGCGGCCCTTACTAAGTGCAGGGCACGTCTACATACCCCCTAGGAGGTTACATAGGACGTAAAACCAATACTACTACTAGTTCGCATTAGGAGTGCGCCCTCTAAGCGTAGCGTACATGCCTGCGTGCTTTATTGTTTGGCCGAGCTGCGCGAGCCAGCGAGCATATCCCTCTAGAGATAAAGTTACTACTACGCCTAGTCGCGATAGGTTATTAAGCTCTCTTTAAGCCTACTTATAGTTATATTATAGTACTAAGCGTAGGAAATCCTTTATTAGTAATATACCTTTTATCTTTAGGAAATTTAAGAGCACAGCGTTGGCGTGTGCGCGATTCTATTCGGATAGCTATTTAGTTATGTCTATTGTTCTGCTGCTTTGTGGGCGTAGGGTAACCTCTTTGTATGTATTTTATACCTGCTCCTTATAGTTATTATTGCTTAGACAGAGATTATTCCTAAATTTTTTTTATTAGCGCCTGTAGCGTCTACTAATTACTTAATTATAGTATTATAATCTTTAATTTTTATAAATTAATTATAGTATAAACTTAGTTTTAGAGTGCCTAAGGCTTTATTATAAGCTAAGTATAATAGTAGACTCTAGACTATAGTGCTTGCCCTTAGTATTTAGGTCTAGTAGCTCTAGAGCCTAGTTATATATATTTATTTACTTAGGAGTTTTAAAGTTAATATAATTCTATATCCATTAAGTATTTACGTAGTACTTAAGCTACGCGTACTAAGATAGGAATAAATTATAATTTATAAGTCAATTACTTACTAAGAGCTTTATAAAGGTTATTATATAGTTAGGTTTTATTATAAGACGTAAGGTAGGAGGACGTAAGCGTAAGAACAATAAAAAGAAAAAAATAGTTTACTACTATAATTATTAATTAATATAAAGTAAGTATGTTATAAAGTATTATAAAGGTACTAGACATATAACTATCGCGCGTAGTAAACTTTAATTAGGGAATTTATAAATAAAGTCTATTAAGGAGAGGAAGCTCTACTAAAACGCTAAGCTATTTAAGGGTTTAGGAGATCGCGTGCTTGGCTACTTAGCTGCTTAGATTAATCCTAGCTAGCGCAGAAAGCTCTAGTAAGGTACCCTTTTGCAATAGTTAGACTAAAGTATACTTGTCTAGTATAGCTAATAAGCTTATAGGTATGGTACTCCTCGCAGAACACTATCTTACCTACTAGCACTTACTAATAAAGGCGTTTATAAGTAATATAATTAATATATTAGCGCTTAATTATCGCGCGTAGTAAAATTAGGCCCTAAAAGTTAAGCGTATTAAGTTAGTAAGCGCGCACACCTAGGCTAATAAATTAATATTAAAAAAGTAAAGAGGCAAGTTATAAGTTAGAAAAAAAATAGCATGAAAAACGTTTAGAACTTACGTTATAATCTTTAAAAAAAAACCAAACTTTTTAATAAGCTAGGTAAGAAGGATTACGCTAGTGTTAAAAATAACAGCTTTATTTTAAAAAGCTAAGTTTTCTTAAGTTAGTAATTAAGTAATTAAGATAGGGATAATGCTATTTTTAATTTAGTATTAAAATTAATAGTATACTTTTAATATTTAAAAGTCTTTATCGCGCGACTAATACGCGAAAGGCTAGCTATCTTATTAGAATAAAGAGAGGAATTAGATTATAAAGTTAAAAAAACTAGGCTAAAAGCAAGACGTTGTAGTGCATAAAATTAAAATAAGAAAATAGAGAGTAGAAAAGAGTAAGATTTAAAAGCTAGGCAAGAAATAATTTTATATATATATTAATAAGTAAACGCACTCGCGCGAACACACTATTATAGTAATTACTTATAATAAGAATATAAATTTAGATACACGAGAATAGAACTAGTAAGAGGTGTAAAATAGTAAGAGGATTATAAGTAAATAATTAAATAACTATAAAGCTATATAGTAAGATAAGACGAGAAGATGTTTCCTTATCCTTAATAAAGAGAAGGGAGGTATACAATAGGCTACCCTTAGTTATTATTTTAGATCCTTAACCCTTAGTTATATAAATCCTAAATATAAGTTTGACGCTTAAAGCTTAACTTCAGACTTTTTATTAAATTTATAAGTATTCTTTTGGCATCTTTGGCTTTTTGAGCACCTAGTCCCTTACAACGCGCGACGTAAAAAAAAGTATCTTAAACTGCGTAAACGGGTAAGCGTAAAGCCTTAAAAGCTCCTTTTTTAAAACCTAAGCCTAAGAGACGCGCTAGTAGTAGTATAGCTTTAGAAAAGTTTTTAAATACTATAGTAGCTACTTTACTAAAAGTTAACTTTTATAGCCGCATAATTACTCTCTTAAGTAAATATAAATAGTAAATACTAATCACGAGTATAATACAAGTCTATCCATTAAAAATTCTCGAAATAATAGCTATTTTGTGGCTCTCTACAGCCTCATCTTTGTGGTGATGAGCATGCTGTTAGTGGGGCGCCACGCGAGCCGGGGCGGCACGTGCGTCAATATGGTATGGGCGCAATGGACGAAGCGGACGGGTCTTCCTCCCTTCCACCCACCTCAACGCGAAATAACACGTCTACGGAAAAATGGTACACGAATTAGTAACATGGTTTGACATAATGGTTTAATTACTGCCTTTGACTTGCTCGCGCGTAGGCTAACCTCGACAAAATCATCAAAATGGTGGTCAACCATCAAATCTAAGCTACCCTTCTAGACACCACGCCGACGGCGTAGATCTTCTCCCTTTGCATCTAAATAGTATATTCAAAAAGCGTAACCGTGGTATGAATTTAATTGAAGCAGTTGGAAGCGTCTACAGCATGGCTCCAACGCGCACGACTGCAAACGGCATACTGTATTCTGGACAACGAAATGCACACACCGTTCGACGTTTCTCGTGATACCAAATGCACAAGAAACCGGTGAGAGGGGATCCCAGGTGCACAAACTCGAATGCTCATAGGCGGCACGCAGAACTGGTCAACTGCCAATACCGTGGTTTGGCAGTCAGTGCGCGCGTTACACAATGCGCCCCTTTTTACTGGTTAAATTTAGAAAAACTACCAACTTTAAAGCTATATAACTCTATGACTGCTTGATACTTTTAAATATTCTTTTAGAATATAAGATACTACGTATCATATCTGTAGATTTATGAGAAAATATTAGATATAATATAATATAACGTACTATAAGGGGCTAGGTGCTCGAGGAGCTAAAGGTGCTAAAAGAATACTTATAAATTTAATAAAGGGTCTAAAGTGAAGCTTCGGGCCCTAAACTTATATATTAGGGGGTTAAATAACTAAGGGTCTAGAACCTAAAGTAATATTAGAGCATAGCCTATTATATATTTCCCTGACGTCCTTTATAAATAAAGTTGTTTAAGGTATTTAGTTCTTTTATATAGCTTTATACTATAGGATTCACCCTCTTTTATAAACCTAAATTTTATTAGGGCGTTTTTAGTTTCTTTATAATATAGGTTAAGATTTTCCTAATTTTACTTTTATTATAGTAGATATTTAGGCTAACCTTAAATTATTTTTAAGTCTCTAATTTTCTTAATCTTATACTCGTCGTCTTCTAGACCTAACTAAATCTTAACTAGGACGACTAGGGGTGCTAGTTCTAAAAGTAATTTATAAAATATAAAATATATCTTCGTACCTAGTAGTAAAGTAACTGAGTTATAACTAGTTCCTTAGTTTTTTATACCTTAAAAGGATCTACTTAAAAGTATTCCAGTTTTCTACTAGGTTATTTTATTCTTAAAATTTTTTATAACAGGAAAACTTTATCCACCTTTTTAAAAATTAGTCATTTAATCATTTATGTTACGATCCAGAAGTCGAAGGTGGGACGACGGGCCTTATAACGACAACTAGGCCCCACCTTGGGCTTACGTAACGTCCCAGGCTGTCTCAGACGCCAAGGCCATAAGACATAATAGAACCACGTGACCCAGGTCACGTGACGTCCCAGGATATCCCATGGGATCCCATGGGACTGGGATATGGGATACCGTGGGGCTCTATGGGATAAGGAGGATATATATATAGGATAATTTCCTTTATACGCTCCTTGTAGTTAACTTACATATTTTCTATGCAAGCACGTTTTCCTATATAGATTAATAGTTATCTTATTTATTATAAGATTAAATTATTTAGCTTACACGCTAAGTGTCGCATTAACTTATACTATTAAATAATTTATAACACACCTTATTACCTTACTACCCTAACCTAGATTAGAGAAGAAGAGAGTGCTTTATAACACTTTAACTACCTTATAGTATAATAGTAGGACCTAGCTTAACAACCTTAGTAGCCCTAGCTAACTAAGAAAAGATACTAAAAGAACTAGTTATTAAGTAAGAGGCTTTAATAGTTTAGCTTTAAAAATATTTTAACAAGATAAGTAAAAAAATAAGTTAAAGAAAATACGAGGTATTAACTAAAGGTTCTTAAGCCTAAACTTTACACTAGCAAGGGCTACCCGGAAACGTTCCTAATATAGATAGAGCTATTTATTTATTATAATCTAAGAAGGTTTAAGATAAAGTAAGATAAGATCTTAGTTACCTGTATAAACATGCAAGACAAGGTAGCTATATAGGCTAGACTAATAATTAATAACTTCCTTAAGCATAGTAAACTTAAGAGTTATAAGTTAGATGCTACTAAGAATATCTTTAAGGACTAGGAAATTTTCTATAAAGCTATAAAGGGAATATTTAGCATAATTAATAAAGAGTATTAGGCTAAAATACACCTCTAACACCTACGTTAGGATATATTAGTAGTACTCTACACCTTAGAGTTTAAACAGATTATGGCAGAACTTAACAAATAGGTAGAAGCCCTACTTATAATCGCCTACTATAATAGGCTAAAGGAGACGGTTAAAAATAAACTAGTCTACTAAGGAAAAGTAGATAATCTAGAAAAGCTTATAAATAATGCTATTAAAGTAGATAATTGCCTATATAAACGAAAGCTAGAAAAATAGTACAGCACCTAACTACTCTCTAAAAAGGATACTAGCACCCGACCTATTATAAGAGATAAGGATAGAGACGTTATTATAGCTAATAAAACCTAATAGTATAAAAAGAAAAATAGTAAAAGGAAGCAGCTATATAAGCTAAAGAAAAGCTATTAGGGTAAGAGTGGTATTTTACAAGAAGAGCGAGAAAGGAGGTTTAAAAATAAAGCTTATCTTTAATATAGTAAATAAGGCCACTTTGTCAAGAATTGCAAAGGATAAGAGACTAAGGTTAATACTACTAACCTCTTATAAGTAGTTATAACCACCCTTACGCTAGTAAAAGCCGACGAAGTAGATCTCTTACAAGAAATTCTAGAACTAATAGAATAGGAAGAGGAATAAACAACCCTCTATAAATACTATATCTTCTAATAATAAGTAGACAACGTTTGCTAAATATATAATAGTATACTATACTACTTATCTTAGTGCAAAATAAAGGTAGTAATTTAAGGACTACACGCGTGGGACGCCTATTAGCTTACTAAGAAACTATAAGGCCTTCTAAGGCATTACTTACGCTAAATTATAATATTAGAATAATATAAACGCGCTAAGTAGTAGTAATACACCCGTAAAGGATACTAATAGTACTTTAAGGCTTAGGTTAAAGCTACCTATATCTTAAGAAGATTAGACTACTACTAACTAAAGAAAAGTTAGTATAACGTGCTTAATAACTACTACAAGCACTTTCTTACGTACTAGTTTAAGTACTATTAGTAAAATAGTTAGTACTAATATTTTAATAATACTTGCAAGTTACATAAGTAATAGAAATTTAAAATAAAGTAGTTCCCTTAGGGTCTAGATCCTCGCGACCTTAATACTATAATAGGGAATATATAGCTATAGAGAGACGTAGATTATATATTAATTAAATAGAATTAATACAATCCTTAGTATTTAGCACACTTAAGTCTGTAAGAAGAAGTAGCCCCTATAAGGGAGTGCCTTAAACACTATTTATTATCTTAAGAAGAATACCTAACACCCTACTATATCTAACATAAAATAGATTCTATATATCAGTCTAAAAAAATCCGCAAGGTGCTTAACACGTATTACCAGTAATATAAATAGTATAAGATTAAGGAAATTTTAAAGCTAGCCTAAGTTAAGGATTAGATCTAAAAGGCAAAGGCCTTATAAGAAGCTTAAAGCAAATCTAAGGACTTAAAAACTAAATTATTATTAGGCAACGAGCAATACTAGTAATAGTGTAATTATTATAGCTTATTAAGTAGATACTTGTAGAGTCGAGAAACGCTTAATTAAGAATATTATAGTATACAGACATTATATAATAGCACTTATTAACGTAGGGGCAAACGCGTGCTTAATTACCCTATAAGTAGTTAAGAAATATAATATACTATATTATAATAAGAAAATACCGCTATAAATAGGACTTATAGATAGGACCTAATTATAAGGATACTGTTGAATGGGCTCTTTCAGCTAGCTTCTTATGGGATGAGCACTTAAGTAGCAAGAGTAAGAGTAGTGTACGGTGTGCACAGCGTACGGATGGTAGGGGTGGGCAATAATATCTGGTTCTTGCTTGTCTTGTTCTTCGTACGGACGAAAAGGAGAATATGTACTGTTCGCGCACGGCTATTCGCGCACGGCTGTTCGCGCACGTGCACGCGCATCCTTCTCGCGCGATAACTAGTATTCCTACCGTAACGCTGCTGCGTACGGACAGATACAGTAATAATTAGCTACGCCTTAAAATAGCGCCAGTATAAGATAACATAGAAGGGCTAGAAAGCCAACATGTTTTCACTATTATAGAGATAGGAGACATAGAAGCTATCATTAGATATAAATAGCTAGAATAGTATAATCTAGAGATAAATTAGCGTAAGAGGACAATCCTGCCCTAAAGCACGCTAAAGATGGCTTAAGATAAGCCTTAGTAAAAGAGAACTCTCTAGGAACCTTAAGCAAGAAAAGAGAACTAGATATCTATAATATAAGAAGTATTATTTTATTAAATAAAAAAGATCGCCAAGTAACACCCAGATTAGGTAGGCTATATATAGGTATAGTTAGTCTAAGTAGATAATAAAAACCCTAGTCTACTAGAAGAATATAGGGAATTCGTAGACTTATTTAAGGAATACAACGAGATAGTCTTACCTAAATACTAAAAGTAAAATTATAAGATACTACTAGTAAAAGGAGCTAAGCTATAGCTAGAGCGCCTAAGGCCCCTTACATAAGACTAGGAATAGGAGTTAAAAGAGCTATTAAAGAAAAATCTCTACTTAAGTAAATAGAATCCTAGTTAGAGTCCTGCGGCATTCCCTACACATTTTATACCTAAGAAAGATAGTTAGCTTTAACTCTATATAGATTATAGATAGTTAAACGCCCTAATAGTTAAAAACTAATACATATTACCCTTAATTTTAGAGCTTATAGATTAACTCCGAGGAGCTAAGTAGTTCACAAAATTTAACATTTAAGATAGATTCCACCAGATATAAATAGTAAAGGGACACAAATAAAAAACCACCTTTTATACTTAATATAGTCTTTTTAAGTATATAATTATGCTAATAGATCTAACAAACGCCCTAGCAATATTTTAAAAACTTATAATCTAAGCCCTACACGAATACTTAGACATATTTATTATAGCATATTTAGATAATAGATTGATATATTTAATCGGTTCCCTAGACGAATATAAGGAACACGTTTAAAAGGTGTTTAAGAAACTTTAAAAGTATAGATTACTTTTACACCTTAAAAAGTGCAAGTTTTATATTACTAAAATAGAATTCTTAGGATTTATTATATTCTAAGAAGGTGTTAAAATAAACCTAAAGAAGATCACGATAATAGAAGAATAGTAATTACTAAAATTAGTAAAAGATATTTAGTCTTTTTTAGGTTTTACTAACTTATATCGTAAATTTTTTAGGAACTACTCTAAGATAATTACCCGATTAATAGAGCTTATAAAGACTAGCAAATAGCAAACACTATAGAAAATAGAAAAAGAGGCCTTTAAAAAACTAAAGCGCTTATTCCTGACGGCGCCACTACTATAGATATACGACCCAGAGCGGCGACATCGCATATACACCGACGCATCGGACTACGCACTAGAAGCTGTACTCTTATAAAAATATAATAATAAGAAATACAGAATAGTGTTCTACTATTCTAGAAAGCTCTTAGGGGCAGAGCTTAACTATAAAATCTATAATAAGGAACTTTTAGTAATTATAAACTACTTTAAGTAATAAGAAGCATAGCTTAAGGGGGGAAAATATTAGGTAAAGATATTTTTAGACTACCTAAACCTTACGCGCTTTACGACGATAAAAAAGCTAAATTATAAGTAAGCTAAATAGTTAGAATAGTTAGTAGAATATAACTTTTATATTACCTATCTAGTAAGGATAGCTAACAGAGTAGTAGATACTTTTAGTAGATAATTAGATCTTATAGAAGAAGAAAGTAGCTTTAACTATAATATAGTCCTTGCTAAGGACTACGATAAAACGTTGCGCTATAATAGAACGTAACTAGCGCTAATGCTAGAAGTACAACGTATAGACTTTACTTATTATAAACTACTTATAAAGGACTTTTAGGATTATAGCTAACTTAAGAATAAAAATTAACAAGCATACAATCTCTATAAGGCTATTAAATTAAAAGTATAAGACTATTAAAATAAAATATAAGTTAGTAAGCAGGTTTCCCCGCTGCTAATTAAGAAATTATATAAAGATAAAGACTAGGGATACTTAAAGATCGCTAAAACAACGCGTAGAATCACAAACGAATATACTATTCCTAGGCTACGCTAGGTAGTATAAAAGGTGTTAGGTAACTATTTAGCCTGTTATAAAAATAAGACTAAAAGATATAAGCCCTACGGCCTTTTATAACTATTATAGCCACCCCTAAGACTATAGTTAAGCGTAACTATAGATTTTATTATAGAATTACTAGTATTATTAGCACTAAGGAACAAAGAATCCTATAACTTAATTCTAATTATAATTTATTAACTAACTAAGGAGTTAAGGTTCGTGCTAATTAGAGAAGCTATATTAGCAAAAGAATTAGCCTATATAGTAAAATAAGAGCTAATATTATAGATTAGATAACTAGATAAGTTTATTATAAATAGGGTTAAGATATTTATATTATCGTATTAGACCACGTGTATAGCTAAGTTAAGAATTAAATACAAGCTTACGACGAGCTTCTACTCTAAAATAGATAGCTAAACTAAACAAATAAAATAGACGTTAGAACAGTACTTTTAGATATATATAAATAAGCTTTAAGGTAACTAGGTTAAACTATTACTAATAGCCTAACTAGCATACAACAGCGCAAAATCGGCGACTACAAGGTACTCGCTATACTATGCCAATTATAGATATGAGCTAATAACTTACTAGGATCTATTAGACATCGAAAGCGTTGCGAAGGACGCAGCTAATAAAGCTAAAATTATGTAAGATTTATATAAAATACTACGCAAGAACATCGCGCGACGTAATAAATAAATAGTAAAATAAGTAAATAAGGAAAGGATTAAGGGACTAACTTTTAAAAAAAAGGGGAGAGTCCTCCTCTTATAAAAAAATCTTGAAATAACAAGACTAAGTAAAAAACTAAATAACTTTTAAAAGGGACTATTTAAGGTTTAAGAAGTTAAAGGACTAGTTAATTTTAAACTATAGTTACTTATAAATACACGTATACACCTAGTTTTCTACAAGTTATTATTAGAACTAGCACTACTAAATGCCGAATTAGAATCCATTTAGAATTTAAGGACGAAAATACAAAGTTAAAGTAATTTAAGATTTATAAAAATTTAGACGTTAGTATAAGTACTTAGTCAAGTAAGAAAAACAGCTAGAGAGCTATAATATATAGGAACTAGCAGGAAACCTTACTAACTACAAAAAGATTTTAGAAAAGTTCTACTAAGAACATCTAAAGAAGTTAAGGCCAAAAGTTTAAGATTACTAGGGTTAAAGGGTAAGAAAAAAGCAGCCTAATCTAAAGTAATAGTGCTAGGTATAGGGGCCCCCTCTAGTTATATAATATTCTAGCCTAACTCTTTTAGCCCCTTGGGCGCTTAATCTCTATAATAAATTTTATTAAATTAGTAAAAAGCTTCTCCTTACGCTTCTTAAGCAAACGCTTCTACTTTAATAACTTTTTCTTTTTAGCATAAGTAGCCTAGAGGGCTACTATAGCTATTTCTTCCTTAATTACCGCCACCTCTTCCAGGCGCTTAAGCCTATCTACTTTAAAATTAATTTAAGAAAAGTTTAAAACTATAGGTTCTAGTAGCTTATACTTCGCAATGCTATTCTTATAGTAATTACTATACTATATTTTAAGGGAGAATAGCTTATAAGTTAAGCCCTTCTTCGTGCAGTACTTGCAGGACACTATAGTAGTCTAACTAACTAAGTTTATTTAGTCTTTAATAGAATAATAATAAAAGGTACTTTAGGAGGATATTAGCTACTACATAGGGACATGTAAAGGAAGGAGGAGGATAATATTATAATCTAAAAGTTAAGGGTAAAATAATAGGCCTTATAACAACAACCAGGCCCTACCTTAGGCTTACGTAACGTTCCACGCTGTCTCAGACGCCAAGGCCATAGGACATCATGGAACCACGTGATCCCCGTCACGTAACGTCCCAGGATATCCCATGGGATCCTATGGGACTGGGATATGGGATACCGTGGGACTCTATAGGACAAGGAGGATATATATACAGGACGATTTCCTTTATACGCTCCTTATAGTCAACTTATATATCTTCTATATAATTACGTTCCCCTATATAGATTAATAGTTATCTTATTTATTATAAAATTAGATTGTCTAGCTGACGCGCTAAGTGTCGCATTAACTTATACTACTAAATAATCTGTAAGGCACCTTGTCACCTTACTGCCCTAACCTGGATTAGAGAAGAAGAGAGTGTCCTACAACAATTTACTTATTTGCGTTCTTAAATCCTATAAAGCCCCATTAGATAATTCGTTCTTATAGAACTTTGTAAAGTTTCTTTATCTTTTAAGTTTTATTTTACGCTCTTATAGAAGTACTTTCTACGGATTTTAGATCCTAATAAGTAATTAGCTTATATCTATAGTTTATATAGTGTAAGGAGTACTATATTATATCGAAACTTACGTTATTATATGCTAGCTAGGCTATTAGTAGTAACTTTACCTAATTATGTTATTACTTATTAACGTAGAATTATAAATACTACTCTAGAGTCTAATTCGTACGTTTTATCTATTTATTAGTCTAGGGGTGGAAACTTGTTAAGAGCTTCCTCTTAATACCTAGAGTCACTATAAAGGTATTATAATACTTAGACATAAAGAGCTTATCTCAATTTATAATAAACTCTTCTAGTAGTCCGTATTCTGTAAATACTATGTTATCCACCTCGTAAGCTAGTTCTTTTACTATTATAGATTCTTTTATAGGCCTAAACGTAGCTACCTTAGTTAAGTAGTTAACTATTATTATAATAGTATCGCACATTTGCTTTATTCCTAGTTATAGTAACTTTAGAAACTTTTCTATAGTCTTTTAGCTACTTGTAGTAGTTGTAATAGTTTATAAAACTTATATTTCTTTAGCTTGTTTTATAGTATGCTAAATAGTTACTTATAACATAAGTTACCGCCTGCTTTGGTCTAAAAATAGTATATTTATTTGTAATCCAGCGCGTGGTTACTTCAATACTTAGGTATCCTTATTTTCGTAATTCGTGCAGTTTTGTAATTAAGATTTCTTTATATCCTAGTTTTATAAGGATTTCATAGCGGTAGTCTTATCTTATTTTATTAAGCCTATGTTAGAAGAGGTCGTATTCTTCTTATTAATTTATAGTAAGTTGTTCGTAGTCTTAAGAATCTTATACTATTAGTTTAGTATTTCTTAGACTAGCGGCATGGACCTTAATTATTAGTTAATTATATTTTATAGTTCTGTCACTCCTTACTTCTAGCACTATATTATATAAATCTAGTTTCTCCTTAGTAAGGTCTAATCTTCTACTTAGGACGTTTACTACGCTATTAAGCGTTTCTAGTTAATAGTTTATTATGAAGTCGAAATTCGCTTAGAATTCTACCTATTATACCTATTATTAGTTAAGCTTTTTTATTATTATAAAGCTAGTAAAGTTCTTATAGTATATTTACACTTCTATTGTAAACCGTGCTTTAGTAAGCTAAGCTTTTTATTATTTAAAGATATCTACTCTCCTAAGTAGTCCCTTACTATAAATGTTATAGTTAAGTTCTGCTCTTAAGAACTTTCTTAAATAGAAAAATAGTGGTCTCTATTTCTTATTATTACTTTATTATAAGAGTATCGCTCCTAGCACGTAATCTAATACGTCTATTTCTACTTTTTTAGGTTTCTTTAGGCCGTGCATTTAGAGGAGAGGTCCTGCAAGGAACTTTCTCTATAGTTCTCTAAATACCTCTAGTGGTTTTTTAGTAAAGGGCTAGGTGCTTTCTTTATCTCCTTTCTTTATAAAATTTATTAACAGTGTAGTGGTCTTAAAGTAGTCCTTAATAAACTTTTAGTAGAAGTTAGTAGACCCCAGAAAAGAAATGTTTTTCATTAATTTATAGACTAATTACTTTTATATTATAGCTATCTTTTTCAAGTGTATAGTTATACATTCCTTTAAGATAATAAATCCTAGTTATTTTATATTTATAATGTAAAACTCGCATTTTTCTAGATAAAAGAGTAATTAATACTCTTTTAGTTTCGTAAGTACTTTTTTTCGTATTCTACATGCTCCTTAAGCGTCTTAGTAGAATAGACAAGTACGTTATTAAAGTAAGCTATATAAAATATATTTACATATTTATATAGCGCCTAATTAATTAGCGTTTAAAATATTATAGACGCGTTTATTAGTCTAAAGGTCATTCCTTAGTACTTATATAGGCTATATTAGGTCCTAAACGTAGTCTTTTACTCATGTCCCTTAGCTACTTATATAGAGTAATAACTATTACGCATATTAAACTTCGTAAACTACTTAGCTTCTTAGAGCCTATTTATTAGCTCTATAATTAAGGGTAGTAGGTACTAGTTCTTATTTATATTCTATATAAAGTCGCAGCTTGCCATTCTTCTTAGGTACCTAAAATATAGGAAACGCTACTAGGCTTTAACGTTCTTAAATATACTGTTTTACTAGATTTTTGAAGGAATTCTGTACTTCCTTCTCTTAGTCTATAAATATTAGTTATAGTTATTCTAGGCGAAGTTTCGTGCCCTCTACTAAAGGTATCTTATAATTTTATTTTTTTGTATTCTAGTAGTTCTTTTTTTTTATTTCTCTAAAGAGTTCTGCGTACTCTTAGTATTTTAGTAAAATATTATTAACTTTTACTTCTACCTTAAGGCCTAAGTATTATACTCAAGTTAGTCTTACTTAGCCTAGATTCTCTTTTATAACTCCTATAATTTTAGTAATTAAAAATTATTTAGTTTCTCTTTTAACCTACCCTACTGGGGCATTTAGGGTTTATAGCTATACTTTTTATATTTTTTTTATATATTAGTAACCTTTAGCGTAGGTCCTTAGCTAAGTAGCGTTTTCTTTTTCTAGTTATAACTAATAATTACTTTTCAGCTTCTAAAATCTATTATCGTGAAGCTATTTTAGCTCTAGAATCTATTTAGACTAATAGATAATAGCGTTATTTTAAGGCGTAACTAACCTTTACTATATCCTTAGGATAGTGTCCTATTTACTCTTTATACTTATACTAGTGTCCCTTTGTTTTTATAAGGCTCGTTATATTTTTCTACTATTTTAAGAGATATAAGATATTTAGTCGATCTAAGATCTATTAGCGGTATTACTTAGTAACTACTAATTATAACTTCTTTAGTTAGTTACAGGTTATTTATACCTATTTCTACCTTTTTTGCCTTCATGATCGCGCCTCTACTAGTAAGGTCTTTTATATAGTGGCGTCCTAGTTTTCTAACTTGTTATTAGCTTATTTAGTAAGATACTAAGAAGACTCTACTTTCTTAGCCTAGGTTTATATAGCTTCTTCTATGCTACTGTTAGTTTTAGTCTTTTTTTATTAGTTCTAGTAAAGCGCTTTATAGGTACTCTTAGTATTCTTAATTTATAGGACCTTTTCTTCTTCTTAGGATTCCTCGTGTTGTCTGCATTCTATAACTAGACACTTCTAATGTTTTAGATCCTAATATAGTAGTGTTATTTCTAATACTACTATTTATTCTTTTTAATATAGGTGTATCAGGCAATTTCTATTACAATTTAGCTATTTAATTTATTATAAGTAATTAAGACTTGTCTCCTCTATCTATTAGTTTCCTGCGATTACCTTTAGAGTACTAGCCTATGGCTTCTTTATGTGCTTTATATATTTAGCATTTATCGTTAAAGCACTTCTACTATCCTAATTCCTTATAGTATCGTAACTATTCGTCAAGGAAATATTTATAACAGTTTATTTTTAGTTTACAGTTATTAATAAACTTATAGTTAAAGTCTCCTAGCAATATTACTACTTATACCTTTTTATCTAATATAGTTAGTAGTCCTTTTTATTATAAAGGAACTAGGCTATCCTCTTATATTATTCTTAAATCTTAATCTATTATCCTGCACTAGTATATTTCCTTAGTACGTTATAGCAAACTTATAGATTATTATAGCTCTTAGCCCTTCAAGTTCGATCTTTTACGTGTATCCTTAGGGTGTATATATCTAGCTATTACATACCTAGTACTTTCCTTCTAATAGCTAGACAAGGACCTTATACTTTAGTACTATTTTTTATTCTATTTCTTTTAGCGTCTTTAGAGCCTTAAGTTCTATTTTAAAGACTTTATTTTTATTTACTCTTAGTAGTATAGGTATTAGCGCCTATAGCGTAGCTATTATTCTTTAAATAATTTAAGCTTTCTTACTTTGTCCTTTATTATTCTTTAGATAATCCCTTTAGAAGTAATCCTATTCCCTATATTCTAAGCACGCGTCTTTATTAAAGCATTATTTTTACTCTTAGTTAGATAGTCCATTATTATAGTCCTTTTGCTACTTCCTTAGTTTCTATTTTTAAGTTTTATTAGCAATTACGATGTCTCTATCGTAGTCTATTTATAGTTTCTAACTTTTTTTAATATTAAGTTAGATGTGGTTGCCTTCTCGCTTTTCTTACTATTATTTATATAGTTAGTTTTACGAGTTTCCCTAGGTCGTCTACCTTATTATAATAGGTAAACTTGTCCTTAACACTTTTTTTTTGCCTATTATAGTAAGCCACTTAAAGTAGGGCGTTATCTTCATTAATTTTAGTTTATAGGCATCTAAACCTAGCTATATAGATACTAACTAATTTTATTTATTTAAGCCTCTATATCTTACATTTAGCTTGTTATTTCCTATTAACCTCTTTAGACATAATTTATTTTTATTCCTTAAAAGATGTCTACTCTTTAAACACCTTCTTAGTTTTATTATTATATTCTAAGATATTATCTTCATTTTTTAGATAACCCTTAATAAGGGGTTAAAGCTACTTAGCTACCTTACCCTCTATATGCATACCTACTGCTAGGAATTTAGACTACCTAGCCTTAAAAATATCCTTATTATATTGATAGTACAGTTTTATATTTATAAGGAACGCCTTAAGTTCTTTTTATTTACCTTTATAAATTTTAAGAATCTTAAAGGATATCCCTCCCGTAATTATAATAGTTAAAACGTAAGCTATTAGCATAGCTAACTACTACTTAAGCTATTATATCTTATTAGCTTAATTAGTATGTAACGTTATTAGGTTTATAGTTAGCTTAAAAGCACTACTTTTTATTAGAGTCCTTAAACTAGTAGTAATAGTATTATTATATTATCTTAGACCTTTAGGTAGTTAAAGTGTTACAAGGAGCTATACGTACCTAAGCCTATTCTAGGTAAGAGAAAAACAGGTTAAGGGTAAAGTATCTTATAAATATTTAGTGGTTAAGAGTAATAGCGGCAACACTAGGTTTCTAAATAATTTAATTCTATAATACACTTATAGAATAACTAACTAGGAGATTTACTAATCTATTATAATAAATATACTCGTAGCATTAAGAGTTAACTATAAGGAGTAGGAAAAGTATAGAGAGTATCTTAGACTATATACTAATTATCTTATTCCTTAATATCCTAAAATCCCGTTAGTCTTCTAAGAGACTTGTTCCTTAGGTAGATATTTTTTAGTTCATTTACTAAGCTAGTATCTTCTTAGAATTCTATCCTCTCAGCAGGATCCTAATTATATAACTACTAACTTAATCCTACCCCATCTACTAGCGTGCTAAGTCCTGTCAGCCTTTCTACGTGGGCCTTTATTGTTCCGTAATTCACGGTCGCTGTGCCGTCGTAATTCTTAGTAATTGTAACAAGCATGTAGAATACGTTAAAAAAGTACTTAAGAAGTTAAAGGAATATTAATTACTTTTTTATCTTAAAAAATATAAGTTTTACGTTATAAGAATAAAGTACCCAGAATTTATTTTCTTAAGAGAAGATATAGCAATATACCTAAAAGAAAATAGTATTATTATTTAAAAATAGCTAGTTTTTAAATTAGTAAGGGATATTTAGTCTTTTCTAAAGTTTACTAACTTTTATTCAAAGCTTATTAAGGACTACTTAAAGACCACCACACTATTAATAAATCTTATAAAAAAAGAAGATAAGGAAACCACTTAGCACATTATTAAAAAAAACTATTAAAAATATTTAGAGTGCTATAAATAAGTTTCTTGTAGGCCCTCTTCTCTAGATACACGATCTAAGGAAACCTATAAGAGTAGAAACAAACGCATTAGACTACGCACTAGGAGTAATACTCTCGCAATAGTATTATAATAAGAAATAGAGACTAGTGTGTTCATTTATTCTAAGAAGTTTTTAAGTGTAGAACTTAATCACAACTTTTATAATAAAAAACTACTTAGGATAGTAGACGTCTTTAAATACTAAAATGCCTAGATCACTAAAGCACGTTTTAAGATTCAGGTATAAATAGTCTATAAGAACTTTACTAGCTTTAGAATAATAAAGAAGCTTAATTAACAATAGGTATTATAAGCACAGCTCATAATAAACTTTAACGTTATAATATACTATAGGCCTGGAATACTTAACGGAGCAGTAGACGCTCTAAGTAGATATTTAGACTTTATAAAGGATAAGCTAGATCTATATAACGCAGTATTACGCGCAAAATCTAATACAGCTATTAAGTATAACTAACTAAGGATTAAAGTTCGCGTTATTAGCCTACACTATACTAGGCTAAAAGTATATGACTTTTAGGACTATGCAAAACTCACAAATAAGTTAAAAAAAAGGAATACAACCTCTTTAAATAATGCTTAAATGAGACCTAATAGAATTACTAATGCCAAATTATCGTAAAACCTGCTTATAAGAAAGCGTTAATTAAAAGACTATACAAGCTATAAGAATAGGAACATCCAAGTATTAAAGAAATAACGCGCTAAATCGCGAATAAATATACTATTTTAAGGCTTAAGTAAGCGGTAACGTAGGTCCTAAGCAACTATTTAGCATACTATAAAAATAAGCTAAAAAGACTTAAATCTTATAGACTACTATAGTTACTATAAGCCACTCAACGACTATAGCAAAGCATAATAATAGACTTTATAGTAAAGCTCTTAAAATTACTATAACTAGGAATAAAGCGGATATGCAACACTATTATAGTAATAGTAAATTACTTAATTAAGGTAGCTAAGTTTAGACTTATAAAAGAGTCTATAATAGCAGAGGAACTAGCTTATAAGATAGTTAACACAGTATTCGCAGAATATAAACTACTAAATAAATTTATTATAAATAGAGGTAAGCTCGTTATATCTAAGTACTAAGAGACATTTACGATAGCTCTAGGCATTTACAGGAAGCTCGTAACGAGTTTTTACCCCTAGACTAATAGATAAATAAAACGTATAAATTAGACTTTAGAATAGTACCTATAATTCTACATTAATAAATAATAAAATAACTAAGTAAAGTTACTACTAATAGCCTAGCTAGCATAAAACAGCGTAAGGTAAGATATAACATAATACTTATTATACTACGTTAACTATAGATATAAGCTAGTTACTTACTAAGATCTAATATAAAAAGTGTTTCTATAAAAATCTTTAATAAGGATTAAAAAATAAAGGAACTTTATAATGTCTTATAAAAATAAATTCCCTAAAGAGTCCTCCTAGTATCTAAAAACGCTAATACGTAAAGGATTAAAGGACTAACTTTTAAAAAAGTGGACAAGGCTTTCTTATTATAAAAAAATCTAAAGATAAAACGACCTAGCAGAAAACTAAATTACCTCTAAGTAGTCCCTTGTAATGAGGTAAGCGCCCCGCTTACTAAGCCAATACTATGTGACTTCCTCACCTGCACCAAAAGGTACGCACGAGAATACTTAAGCCAAGTATTACTCGTATAGTATAATATATATAGGATATGCTAGGGTCAGCCACTAGCGCTAGTGTTTGATCCTAGCCTAGCCGGAACCTCTATAAGCGAGAGAAGGCCACGTGTTCGACCGTGCCTACCTCGTTACATCCCTTTTAAAGTATAAGAAACTAAGGAACCTATTATATCTAAACTACTTCTACTAGTAGGTATAAAGATATATCTTATATTGTATAAATTACTTTTAAAACTAGCACTCGTAGACACTCTAGTTAAAACCTAGTTAAATTTAAAAAATAATATGTATAAGGTTAAGAAAATTAGGGACCTAAGAATAGTTTAAAGTTAGCCTAAATACCTAGTTAAATGGAAAGAATGGCCGAAATAATATAATATATAAAAACTAGAGGAAAATCCCACCAACTATAAGGGATTAGTAATAAATTATTATTAATAACACCCTTAGATAGAAAATTATGGAGGAAGAAGGAATTATTAAATAATAATAAAAAATTAAAATTAAATAAAAAGGTTTAGCTTATAACTAGCTTATGTTAGCCCTTAAAGGTGCAAGTTATAATAGTTTAATAATATTAGTAGTAGTTATGCCCTTTAGATCCCCCGCTTATTTCTTTAAGAGCTCTATTATATTAGTAATATAAAAGTTATACTAAGTATAACTATGATCCTTCTCTTTAACCTTAGCAAGTTTATAACAGAGATAAGTAATCGCGGAGGCTATAATGGGCTACGCCTAGTTGTTGCGTCGGATCCTTAACCCTCAGTTATGCGAACCCCAGATATATAAGTTTGACGCCTAAAGCTTAACTTTAGACTTTTTATTAAATTTATAAGTATTTTTTTAGCACCTTTAGCTTCTTAAGCACCTAGCCCTTTATATTAAATTTAATTACTTCTACCCGTCGCGGGATAAGTAAATTTTAATATAACTATAAACTAAAGCTACGAAGTAGCACACGAAGTTAAAGGACTTACGTAGATAAATACTATAAAGGCGACGCTTAGACCTACGAGGAGATAGAACCCTTCTTAGCAAGTAATTAAAAGGAGTCCTAATAGATACTTAACGCTAGCAAGACTGTCTTTACTAAATAAAGAAGTTATAGAAATAAGAATAAGACCTTTTGCTAAAGGTCCGCGTTTTAGCGCAAATAATTATATGCAGCAACCTATTAGCTTATAAAAAAGTAATAACAAAAGAAATAAAAGGATAGCCTCCTTAGTTATAATTAAACTTTAGACATTAAGAGTCGACGAGAATAAAATATAGTAATTCTTAAGCAAGATTAAAGCACTCGTTAACCTCTAAGACACTTTTTAGACTCTACTATAAGAAGTAAGAGGACTAATTAAAGAAATAGTAAGAAAGCGCTAAGAATCCCTAATAATATAATAATACTTTTAAGAGACAAGAGGTACGAATTAGCTATTAGAAGTAGACTAATAAATAGAGCTACTAGAGAAATTAATAGTAGAGCTTGTCTTAAACTAAGGAAGAAGCCACCGTCCTAAAATCCCTAACTTAGCCTACTTTAATAGTAAATAATAAGATTACTACCGCTTTAGAATAGTAATACAACATAAGCTCTTAGAGGATAGGGACTACCTTAGAAATATACCTAGATACATTATTAGTTAATTAACAGGACGTGCAGCGACGGTAGGAATTATATACCTAGACTACTACCTAGGGTGCACTAAAGCTAACCTCTAGAAGCTACTAGACTATAACTTTTATAACTACCTAGCGGAAGAAATCGCGCGTAACCGCTTACTTATAATATAATAAGAAAACTAGAAGCTTCGTAACTTTAACCTTAACTTTAATAACTATGCTATAGAAGCTAAGGAGCATAGTTAAAAGATCTTAAAGAACCTATATTTTTAGAGCCTCTATAAAGACTTATAAGACTAAATAGCTATAGTAAATATAGATAATAATTAGGACCTGCAAGGGGTCTAGAAGAGGGTTAATAAGGTTAAAGAAAACCTCTTTTAAAACACATTACGATTACTAAAGTTTTCTACTAAGAACAGGGCGCTAGACGAAATAGATTAGGAACCTACCTAAGCTAATCCTGGAAGGATGTCTGGCCGATAAAGCCAAGATAGAAGACACTAAGCAATAGATAAAACTATAAGATACAGGTCTAGTAATACCTAAAAACAAGCCACGTAGGTGTCGCGCGAGGTAATAGAAACCCGTAAAAAGAATAGTTTCTATTTTTATTATAGAGATACGGGACATCGCGTAAAGCAGTGTAAACTTTTACCTATAATAAAGCTAGGATAAGTTCGCGCCGCTTTACTCGCTACTAAAAAATCCTTTAATAAAGAGTTTAATATAGCCTTTACTAATTTAGAAAACTAGGTCCTCCGGGCAATAGTCGCCGCTAGGAGGTAAAAGTAAGAAAAGGGCAAAAGATAAGTTTTAACAACTTTTAAAAGCTATAGCTAGACTTAATACTAGTAATAGTACACTCGCTTATTAATAATATTGTGTTTACATTAACAATAATTAATTCAGGTTATATAACCTTTAAATTTATATTAAAAAAACTTATAATAAAAGCCCACCTACAGCCCAAGAACCTACCCTATCTATAAGAAGTTATTAGTATTAGAGGCATGCAACTCTTCGTACGCGAAATAGTCTAATTAGAAGTAAATATTAATAGCTATATAGAATTAATATAGTTATACGTCTTACCTAACGACGGATCGTACGACCTAATCCTTAGCCTAATCTAAATAAAAAAAAATAGGGTTAAACTGGCCCTAGCGAAGAAATTAATCTAGATTAGAAGTTTAGACACCCGTATCCGTGACCAAGAAGGTAAGAAACTATTAATAAAGCCTTAAGAGGTATTAGCTATAGCCTTTATAGCCCTAGATTAGCGTAATTAACGCCTAGGAAACAGGGCTAAGGGGTTTTCTATATTAATAAAGAATATATAAAAGGCGTTAACCCGCAAGCTAAAGGTAAACCTACGAGAGTTACTACCTAAAGCTTTTAAGGATTTATGGCGTATCTTTTGCAAGGAATAAGCTAACAAGCTCCCCCCATACTATAGACCTAGAGTAGATCTTTCTATCCCTCTTATAAAAAAAGATGGCGAGACCCTAGAGATCCTCTACGGCCCTCTATTTAATATGTCTCGCGAAGAGTTGCTTGTCCTTTAAAAAGAGTTTACTAAATACTTAAAAAAAACTTTATTTAAGTAAGTAAGTCTAGCGCCGCCGCCCTAGTATTATTTACTAAAAATCCTAGCGGAGGACTGCGCTTCTATGTTAATTATTAAGCCCTAAACGCTATTTTAAAGAAGGACTAGTACCTTTTACTATTAATTAGTAAGACCCTTTAGCTCCTCGCGAAGGCTAAATAGTTTAGTAAACTTAATATAATTTAAGCCTTCTATAAGTTTAGATAGCGAAAGGCGAGGAATAGAAGATAGCGTTTAGAACCTAATTTAGTCTCTATAAGTAGCTAGTAGTTCCTTTTAGCCTAGCTAACGCGCTAAGTACGTTTTAGTAGTATATTAACTAGGTGCTAAAGGAGTACCTTAATAACTACTACTTAGCGTATATAGACAACGTTCTTATCTTCTCTAGTGGTAGCTAAAAAGACCACGAAGAAAAAGTATGTACTATAATTTAGAAGTTAAGAGCCGCAGGACTACACTTAGATATTAAAAAATCTAAGTTCTGCGTTAAAAGGGCTAAGTACCTTAAATTTATTATAAAAGTTAATAAGGGCGTAAGCATAGATCTAGATAAAGTCTAAGTAATTTAGGAATAAAAGCTACTAATTTTAGTAAAAAAAGTCTAGAGCTTTATAGGCTTCGCGAACTTCTATTAAAAATTTATATAAGACTTCTCTAGCATAGTAAGCCCCCTTATAAAGTTTATTAGTAAAGGAGTAGAATTTATTTAGGGATAAGAGTAGTAGCACGTATTTAACTTCCTAAAGATAGCGTTTTATATAGACCCCGCGCTAGCCCACTTCGACCCTAAATAAGAATTAGTACTAGAAGTAGACGCCTTTAGCTAGTCGATTAGGGGATGCTTCTTTTAGTATAATAATAACAGGATTCTACGCTTAGTAGCTTACTTCTTAGCAAAGAATAGCCTAGCAGAATATAACTATACTATTTACGATAAAGAGATACTCGCAGGTATTAAATACGTAAATAAATAAGACTATATATATTAAGTAGTAAAGCACCTCACGGTCTAAACTAATTATAAGAACCTTATGTATTTCGCTACTAAATAAAGGTTAGACGAACGATACATTTAGTAGGCAGATATACTTAACTATATTAATATAATATTTATATATAAACTAGGGTTAGTAAACTTTAGGGCAAATGCCCTTTCCTAGAGGGACTAAGACCTACTAAAGGATAGCAAAGATAATAGATTAAAGTTAAGGCACTTTATGCTTCTTTAGAAAACTACTAGGAGAAATAGCTTAAAATCTTTTATCCTCTAAATACCTACTACTATAGAGGAACCTAACTATACTAAAATAGATAAGGACCTAGTACTCGCTTACCTAACACGCCCTAAACTACCTATATTAACCCTTTAAGGAGGCAATAGCCTTGCCAAGCGACGCGAACTAGACTTTAACACTATATAATAAGAGGTAAAATATAATAAAGATAGTGCGTACAGCGAGATAAAGGCCTGTGTTAAGAATAGGCTTAGGAAGTTCGAACCTAGGTGGAAGTTATTTATTAGTATTTTAGAATGTAGTATAGATAACTAAGGGTACCTACGCTATAGGTTAAGATAATAAGTACTAAAATTAGAACCTCTATAGATAAAGCTAATAGTAGTCGCGTATAGTTCCCTAGCTTTAAGATACTTAAGATAAGAAAACACCTATAAAATCTTTACTTAAGACTACTTTTTCTTAGGGATGTCTAACTAAGTAAGGTAGTATATCAAGTACTGTAATATCTATAGAAGAACTAAACTATAGAGAGAAGTAAAATAGGGCCTACTAAAGCCCTTACTACTACCTAAATAAGGATAGAAGGATATTATAATTGACTTTATTACTACCTTACTTAAGAGCGATGGCTGCACGAATATTATAGTAATTATAAATAGACTTAGTAAGGACCCTAAGTTTATTAGTCTCCTAAATCTTAATATACCTATAGTTATAATAGCGTTCTTTTAACACTAGGTAGTAGACTACTTCTTCCCCTCCTCTATTATATTAGCCCGCGGGGGACAATTCGTGAGCAAATTTTAGACTACACTTTGTAAATAAGTAGGTATTAACCAAAGACTGTCTATAGTAAAACACCTAGAGATAGACAGGTAGATAGAATAAATAAACTCTATCCTTAAAGCCTACCTCTAGGCGTACTATAACTAGTAATAGGATAATTAGATAAAGTGGCTTTTTATAGCCTAGATAGCTATTAAAGGGCAAGAAGCTATATTAATAAGAGTTAGCCTATTTTTTTTTATCTTATAGCTAGAATATTAAACTAGTTAAGAACTTTGGGGCATGGAGATTAGCCTTAGAGCTTAGAACTAACGCAAAGAAGGCTACGAAGGTAATAATAAAGAAGTTTAAAGAGGTTTTTAACTTTACCTAAGTAAAAAAAATAATAGCCTAACAAGAATAAGAGCGCCTAGTAAACTATTAACGTAAAGACGCTCTAATCTTAAAGGAAAGAGATAAGGTATAGTTAAAATATAAGGACTACCTCTAAAACTAATATCTAAGTAAGAAGCTTAACTAGAAGCAAGAAAAGTTTATTATAAGGAAAGTAATAAACTCTTATGTAGTAGAACTAGACGTCCTGCTAAACATGCACCTAAGGTTCTACGTAAATAGGCTAAAGTTAGCCTTGTTAAACCCTCTCCTTAGCCAAACCACTAATAACGCCCAGCCCGAAGCAATTATAATAAAAGAGGGGGAAGAGAAGTATAGTATAGTTAATATATATAAAAAACGCTAGTCCCGTAGAGGTAAGAGGGTAGAATACCAAGTATAGTAAAAAAACTACTCTTAAAGAACTTAGGAACCTTGTAAAAACCTTAACTAAGCTACTATATTAGACTATTAGGAGAAGTTTACTAAGCTATATTAAAGTTATAATAGAAAACTCCTAATAGGATTCTACCGCGATATCCCCTAAATTAGCTTTTATTAAGGCCCGAAGGAGGCTCTACGATGTCTGTCTTGCTAAACTAGGAAACCTAGCTAGATAAAGGTATCTAAAATAAGGGTAGGAATAACATCGTTAAAGAATAAAGTTAAGTATTAAGGAAGGAAGTTAAGAAGGAATCTTAAAAAAGTAACTTAAAAAACTTTTAGAACTACTAGGGGTAATAAGAGGACTAAATAATTTTTATAGTAGTAAGGGATAACCCTTACGAAAAAAGTAAGCCTTAGAAGTAAACTGAAGTAAGAAAGAGAAAGGAACTAGGCAAGAAAGGTATGTTTAGTTACTAAAGAAATAGTAAAACCCTTTTTAATAACGTTTAGGTCTACTTCTCCGCCCTTTAATATACTACTAGGATTAAGGAAGCTATTATCCTTCTTACTTAGGCGCTCCCTAATTATAATAGCCTAAAGCCGCTAGCGTAAGCCCTAGTAGGCTTAAGTAGGCATATTAGCTCCCGCGAGGATATTATCTATTATTTAGAGACTATTTATTACGATACCCTTATCTACCACTACGAACTTGCTAGAGAGCTATATAATATTAGCCTTAAAAGATAGCTTTATTATTTAAAAAGAACTTATTGAAGGGTTCTTACACTCTTAATAAAATACTTTAAAGTTAGTAGTATAAATTTAAAGATGTTAGAAGTCTTTTTAATTATAATAGTAATGCGCTCTAAGAGCTAAATAGCCTTAAAAGAAAAAGTAATAGGGCCCGAAGTAATAGTAGTTTTACTCTTAAAGGAGGTATAGTAATTAATAATAGTAACCTTACGAGCAGAATAGAACGCGTTAAAGTTAATAAGGAAGGCCTTTTATTTCTAGCTACTTTTTAAAACCTTATTTATAAGGTAGCTTACACTAATAATTATAATATTAGCGAACTCTTCGCGGCTAACTTTATTAAGGGCAGGCTAAATCTAGGTAGGGGAAGGAGTTAGTAGAGCACACCCTAAAGTTATCTAAAATAACTTAGACTAAAGTATACTTGTCTAGTGTAGCTAATAAGCTTATAGGTACGGCACTCCTTGCAGGACACTATCTTACCCGCTAGCACTTACTAATAGACGTGTCTATAGGTAATATAATTAATATACTAGCGCTTAATTATCGCGCGTAGTAAGATTAGACCCTAAGAGCTAAGCTTATTAAGTTAGTAAGTGCGTACACCCAGGCTAATAAAGAACTAGGAAGGAGGTTAGAAAAGTAAGGAGGTAAGTTAGAAAGTAAGAAAAAGTAAAAAAAGCGTAAAAAAGGGTCTAAAACTTACTTTGCGAGCTTTAGAAGGACTGAACTTTTTAGTAAGCTAGCTAAAAAGAATTGCGCTAGTATTAGACATAGTAGCCTTATCTTAAGAGAGCTTAGTCTTCTTAAGTTAGTAGCTAAGTAATTACGATAGAGACAGGCCTTCTTTTATTTTATTATTAGAGTTAGTAGCACGCCTCTAATATTTAAGTATTCTTATTACGTAGCTATTACGCGAAGGGCTAGCTATTTTATTAAAATAGTAAGGGGAATTAGGTCGCGAAGTTAAGGAAAACTAGGTTAAAAGCGAGATATTATAGCGCACGAAGTTAAGCTAAGAAAAAAAAGAAAGCTTAAAAAAGTAAGATTTAGAAGCTAAGTAAGAAGTAATTTTATGTATATAATAATAAGTAAACGCACTAGCGCGAACACACTACTATAGTAACTACTTATAGTAAGGATATAAAATTAGACACGGGAGAACAGAACTAGTAAGAGGTTTATAATAGCGAGAGGATTGTAAGCAGACAATAAAACAACTACGAAGCTATATAAATAAGATAAGACGCAGAGATTTTTTTTTTGCCCTTAATAGAGGGAAGGGAGGTATATAATAGGCTATGCCTAGTTATTGCCTTAGATTCTTAACCCTTAGTTATGCGAACCCTAGATATATAAGTTCGACGCTCGAAGCTTAACTTCGGACTCTCTATTAAATTTATAAGTATTCTTCTGGCACCTTTGGCTCCTTGAGCACCCAGCCCCTTACAGAGGCTAGGTAAGTAGACCTTTTAATAGCTAGAGCTTAACGCTCTTTAGCTATAAGTAACTTTAGACGCTTCTTACGCTTCTCCTTCTAAACACGCTCTTAATCTTTTTCGGGAATCTATAGACTGCATAAAGTATAAATAGAAATAGAACTAGCACACTCCCTAGAGGCAGTATTAATAAAGTAATATAGTTTTATTTTCTAATAATGCTTATATCTAGATATTATTTTAAGATCCTAAGATTCTACCGTATCCGCACGGGCGTAACGAGTAGTAAGAGATAAATAAAGAGCTTTTAGCATAGTTAGTAAAGTAAGGGAAATTAAGGGAAGGTCATAACTTACCTTAAAAATTAAGGACGTATAACTTTATAAAGATTAAAATTTACGCGTTAATAGTATAGTGATGTAATAAAATATAATATTAGGATAATAGCCTTAAGAGGGGTGAATAGTATTATAATTATTATAATTATAAACTATATAAAAATAAAGAGACTAGATAATTACGCTAATGGAGTAGTTATTAGTAAAATAACTAAGTTAGAGAAATATAAGGAGGCGCGGGATAGCTTAGGTTAGTAGTTACGTAATAAAGTCCTGCATAAGCAAGAAGTTCCGTATAAAGATTAGGACTATAATAGGTCCTATAGACTACCTCTAGGAGAGAGGTCGTAGCAGGATAAAAGATATATAGTTTAATAGTTTCTCTATATCTTTCCTACTTCTTATAATTAACTTTTACAACTGTAAGTATATCTCCTATAATAGATTAATATATTTCTTAGTTAGTTATTCTATAGTTTATTATAGAATTAGATTATTTATAACCTATCTTAGTATTATTCCTAGCTTTTAACTACTAAATATCCGCAAGGCGCTTTATCCTTAACCTATCCTCCCCTTACCTAGAACAGACTTCGGTACGTATAGCAACTTGTAACACTATCGCGCTCTCTTTTAAAATAATCTATCTACTGAAGCGTATTATTATTATTATGGCTTAAGAGACTTTTAAGGCTTTTTAATATTATATAGTAAAGTTCTTTTTAGGATCTACAGTTTATATTTAAAACTAATACTAAGTAGCTTCTCATCCAGCTCATGATGTTGGACAAGAGTATTATTTGTAAGGGGCTGGGTGCTCACTGGGCGTAGCCCATTACATTAGTAAAGATAATTTGAGGTAATAAAAAGTATCTTTATAAAGGATAGGGCTCCTAAAGAAGAGTTTTAGTTAATTTACTACTAATTCTAGGCTATTATTATTTAGAAGAGTAATAGTAAGAATAATAGTAGTTTTTATAAGCTTAATACTTGCTTAAATAGTAAAGAGGATATTCTAGCTATTAATAAAGGTAGTTTTACAACTTAAGGACGTTTTTTCTCTATCTCTAGACTATCTTAGTTTTTATTACTATAGTAAATAGTAGTTTTTTTTATGCTGCGCACTAACTGCCAAGGCACGGTACTGGTGTGCGCAGCTTACTGGTAGAATACGTTATGATGCAGTACATTGACTGAGAAGGAAAACCTTTGCAGTGTGATGATGGAGCCGAAACGGCCTGGAGAAGGACAGCCCTTGGATGGTGGTTATAGAGAGAGGTAGGGGTCCGAACACAATTTATCCGCATGAGAGCAAGTAGAGGTTGATGGGTAGTCTTAGAGTAAATGATTAGGTGCATTTGAGGGACGCTTCCTTACCTCCCTTTTTAGGCGATGATAATCGGAATTCTTTCAAGGATGTGGAATACTCCAATCTGGGGATATGTGGTGTGCTAGTATATTGCACTGATAGGCCTGCATCCCATCCAGCTTCGTATCTATCGTATCTGTCAACCAATAGCGACTTCCTTGTTGCTTTACGTGCATATTCAGCAAGGCTTGTACGTTATCGTGAGCCTATCACCACGGCACTGGCAAGCCGTGCATCTAAGATTGGTGCCACATTGGAGCTCTTCCGCCCGCAGATTGTAAGCGGCATATTCGATGTGACGTTGAAAAGAGTGTGTTGAGGCAATCGTTGTTGATTGAGTAGCTACTCTACAGGAGCTATATACTGTGTGCATCACGTGCACGGGCCGCACGGGTGGCCCAAGCTTCCATACTGAACCGTCACATTCGAGCTGACTGGAAGGACGACTAGAAGTTCTACGTGAAGACGCACTTCGTTGGATCACACATCTCCCCACGAGTTTGAGGAAATCATTTACCAGTAGCCGCACAGAGTAGGTTGCGCGTGGCAGACTATGATGCCGCCTCATGCTTATTATCGTTTCGGAAATACCTGCTCGACCCACAGAGCCAGCCAGTCATCGTCAATCCTTCCTTTTCTTGTATTTTCTTGAACGCAAAAAACTTAAATCTTCTAAAAAATTTAAGGGGGGTACTTATAACTCTATAGAAGCCCTTTATCTACTTTTAGTATATTATTATCCAAAGTTCCTTGTGTGGTGGAGAGAAAAGCGAAAAAAAGGAGACCAGAACAGAAAATACGCGCAGTCTGATGAGAAATACGCCTTAAGTGGGTCGAGCAGGTATTTCCAGAATCACCGATACCGGATCGAGAAGCTTGACCAGCACCATGAATCGACCAGTATCGCCCAATCTTAACTTTCCCCCTAGGGATGGGATGTAGAGTGAGTCAAGTCCCACAGGCGTATTACAGTATATTTGCCTGTAATCTTACGCGCTAATCGACACTGCAGTTTGAGACGGAAGACGAATCAATGCGACTGGGTGCTGGTGTCAGTTGCAAAGATAGCACACGGATGAGCCTACATAAATCTTAACGACTTTGTTTCTGCAGGCGTTATGCAACTTTCGGGCAATCAAGTCATAATTTCCGTGCACGTATAAGCACATGCAAGCGTATGAAACCGACCCGTGGTTTTTCAATCAAGTAACCTGATCTCACTAGTCGTATATTCCTAAAGGCAACTTGCTCCATGTTAATTCATCCGCGCGTATTGCAGTTCCTGCCTTCACCTGCGGTTCCTGACCGATCGTAGCTTGTGAAGCACACTCACACATCCCCCCGCACTGCCGTCTTCACCGGCCCTTCACCGATCGCACTTACCTTACAATACTGTGGGAAACACTCACATGTGACACCCCCTCAAATTCTGTACCTATAAATATCGCCTCAATGCTCCCACGACGAGCAAGAACAATCGTCTAACTCTCGCATTTCCCACTGAAACGACAAACTTTTTAAATCAATTAAACAGTCGCACTCAGTCTTGTTTACCAACTGGACATATTTTCTTTTATCGTCACCAACGACCTGGACAGACACAAAGCAACTGAGAAACGACATGTCTCGACATGATAGTGCTTGCCGGTGTGGATACCCGGTCGAGCGGGACGGCACTCGGATTGACGTACCTAGGCAAGCTTCTGTGTTCCGTCTTGATCTGCTGGATGCTAACGTGGTAGACGTTCCGAGGCTGATAGCGACAAGGCGCCCAGCGTTGGCAGGTGAACAAGTGGATTCGGTGTCCCTCAGCAACCTACCCAGTGGAATCGCATTTCCCTCCTCGAAAGTGACATAAGACTCTATCACAACGCAATCTTTCTCAGGATCATCACTATAGAATTACAACCTACACTTTTAATCCGAAGGCGCAACTTTTGCATTCGTGACCCAGATCCTCAGTGTTAGAATTACCATTAAGTGCACTACGCATTAAACACTATCCTCAGCCTCAAAGCAGCCCAAGCCCGCGGTCCCTCACAGCACACTCGTCCTCTTCGACAACTTGTAGTAATCCCTCTGATTCTTGGTCGCCGCATCCTCCATCTCTGTATCCGACCTCATCCTCACCACGCTAGCCTGCCTCAGCGGGCGAAGTTGCGCATGCTTATCCTTCCTCCCTAGACCCATCTTAAAACCCCCTTTCTTCATCCTCGTCAACGAGCCACTCAGCCCCGCCACCGCGCCCGCAAAGAACCCCTTATACGTCGGTTTCATATCCACCGGTGGTGGCGGCGGCGGCGCATGCACATGCGGATGCGCGTGCTCGATATGCTCATGTGTATGTGTATGCGCAGTCTTCTCCCCAGGCTCCATGTACAAGTGGTCGCCCTCGGAGTTAACGAACCAATTGACGACGTACTGCTTTCCGCCGGGGCCGCCGCCGCAGGAGCCAGCGAAGGTGTGGGAGGGCGGCGAGTTAACGGCGAGGGCGAAGAGGTTGGGAGGCTCGGAGAAGTCGGTGACAAGGCCTTTGTGGAAGAGGAAGTACGCGAGTACGAGGATGTTCATGAGGAAGACGAGGAAGAGGATGATCATCCAGCCTTTGGAGACGGTGTCGACGCCGCCCGAGGCGTATTGTTGTGCTTTGAGGGAGCCGTTGAAGTATTGTCGCGTGTAGTCGGCGAGCAATGGGAATTGCCCGGTGTAGTTCTGTCCTTGTGTTAGTACAATGGTTGATGGCGCTTTTGGGATGGTGTTATGTTCATGGAAGACACCCATAGACTTGTACGCTGAGACGTAGCGTGGCACGGGAGGATATCTGAACATTGAGATGGGAGGATAGAACATACCCAGAACATGACATAGGGTGCGTCAATAGAACTCATAAGAAGAGTACCTGGCAGTGCTGTCAGTAACAGCATCGTCGCCTGAGGATCATGTTACTTACAGCCAGACATCACAGCGAGAGCTTCTGCAGGACTAGGAAGTGCGGGATTGAGATCAGCTTCGCCCTTCTCATTCTCGGGGAGCATCAGTTGGGTCAGTAAACGGGCATTGCTGGCATCAGCATCGTTGAGGCCTGCGTTGAGCGACATAGCGTTTGACCAATCGAAGCCTACGTCTCTCCAGTCCTTGACGGGCACAGTCGCTTCCTCGCTGGAGTTGCTGTTCCTGTATTCCATTTGCGGAATCCCATTTTCACAAACGGCCTCCATGCTTCCTCCAGAGCCTGTGGCGTTGTATTGCGTGAGGCATTTTGATGTCAATGTCATGTAGATCTTGCACACCATATAGGTACCATTCAAGGCTGCTCCACCAGAGCCCAATAGGTAAATGGCCTCTCTGCCCCAATTAAGACTCGTGTGGTTCATCACTGTGTTATAGGCGGCTGGGAATCTGGGGAAAACGGGTGGGTAGTCGAGCATTTTTTCTGCGTCCTCCTTCTTCCAGCCAAATAAGTCGTCCACAACAGTTTTGTTCGTGGTAGTGGCATTGTCCCTGAGGTCCTTCCAGTTGAGTCCGGTCACAGTCTCGTTGTTGGGCCACGTGTCGTAAACGATCGGCGCCAGTTCAGACTCGTTCATGTTCGCGCATAAGACATTGATGACGGGACTAGGGACACTGGCTCTGAGACTGTATGTGCCTTCAGAGTTCAGCTCTTCGGGCTGTATGATATTGTTCTCGCCGTAACGTGCAGCCGAGAAAACACCGGCATGAGGCATAGCCATCGAGACACGATTGACCGCTCGACCCCACTTTTTGGACTCTTCGACAGTATCAGCGATATTAATCCACTGTGCGGTGACAGTTGTATTTTCGTGAAGGAGTCCAATTCCAGGAGGGCGCAAGTGCTGATTCGAGGTCCCGTTGCCAAAGCGATTCCATTGTTTCCAATCGGACATGTAGCGCTGATAGTTGTGATAGCCCTGTCCCGCGTGCTGGATTTGCAAGCAAGTATTCTCCGCATATTCAGGGTCCATCTCCTTGGTTATTGGTAAGTCGCAGATCGATTTGACATAATTGACATTGGCAAAACTAGTCTTCAAACGGCCGGCGTAAACCATTTCGTTATATATGCCGCCGTCTTTGAGCATCGGTTGTACTAATCTGGTAAGCGTATGAACGTACTAAGCATCATTCCCGTTGCTGTGATGACACTCACCAAGAGCAGTAGCCGCCGATGAATACAACGTCGCCAAAACCGCGCTCAGAAGACTCAACATGCCCAGTATAGACAGACCAGCATATTTCGCTGTCTCCCAGTGCGTGATGAGGGTGCCAGGCTGTACAACCCACCGCCACATGCTCAATTCCGAGAGTGTGACGCCGCGACCGTGGTCTTTCATAAAAGCTCTCCTACTAAGAACTTGACCGAGAAACGCGACAAATGAAGTGACAAAAGAAAGTTCAATTAGTTTAGCTATCACCGTGGTGAGGAGGATAGCGTCTGAAGGTTGAAAGGAGCCTTGGCTCGAAATGGACCGCCCGTATCGAGGAGCTCTCAACGCGAGTCCTAAGAAAATGCCGGAAAAGACTGTAGAAAAGAGACATATGACCACAATAGAAACAGAAACCCAGGTGAATCTACTGTGATAGAAGGGTTTCTCTGTCGCACACTCATGTACCGGATGGAAGTTTGCTGCGGGGTTTAGCTAAACATCGAGTGGGGACTAGATCTGGCTTACTCTGGTATGCGGACTTCACAGACGGTGCGCTGCTTTTGCTCGCTTGGTGTAAGAATTGCTGGTAGTCATTGTTCAGGCTGCCATTGCTTCCGCCTGAGTGCTTCAGCCCGCCTTGCCTGTAAGTCTCATATTCTCCAGCATCAGGCTTCGGGCTGAATCTCTCGCGCCTCAAATCCGGTGTGCTTTCGGCTGATTGATGTGGAAACCTGCCGATGAAGGATTCGCCCGTGTTGGGGGTGGAAATGTCGGGGCTTGTTATCGAAGGACTTCGTAAGCTAGATGCAACGGGTCGCCGGGGAATTGTTTGCACTGAGACCCTACGACCAGGAGCTGGAGACTGTGGTGGTAGGCTCGCGATTCCTAGCCCTGTTGATCGGCGACTCAGATTGTCTGGAATATCCTCTTCCTCCTCCACGACGGTCGGAGGTGGACTACGATCGCCGGCTGTCGCATCGCTTCCTAAGCGCGTGTATCCAGGCCGACGTGGGCTCAATGGTGGCGAGACTGTGACTGGGGTAAATCCGAGTGAGCTCGAGGTTGTGTCGAAGCCAAGCGACGGCAGCGCAGGTGTTGTTGTGGTTGTAGTGTCAGCCGCGGCGTGCTCGTTGATCAGCGGCCTGTCGTCCATGCTCGATAGGACTACAGCGACCGGACTTGGTCGCCTGTTTCAACCCTGCAACTCCGACAACGGTTCCTTGCTCTGCGGAGAAGCTGTACTGGTATCCGTCTTTGTACGCCGCTGACTGGGGGCCGTGGTACCGTAGCACAGAGCTGCAACGCGTAGAAGTGGTTCGAAATCGGGTGCGATTGAAGGTGACCCAGGAAGTGAACGAAGTAATAGTTGCCCGCAAGGCAGGAAAGCAAATATTGGCCCTAAGACCAAGGCTCACAAATGCGCCTGGGCGTCTGGCAGCATCCGCTCGCTGTGCCGCTTTCATCCTGAGCTTTTGCTACGCCACACGCACGACAGAATGGCCCCCAACGATCCCCGCTGTTCAAACCATGCCCATAGCTTTGCACCACGAAGAGTTCATCGAAAGCGCAATTAATGGGCATGGCGCCGTCATGTATACCTGCTTGTTGCGCCTGATATGGTGAGCCTGATGTTCGTCTGACCGTTCGTTGGCAGTGTTGTTGCACGCGCTACGACAAGCAAACTGAGTGTGTGAGCGCGCGGTAAAATGAAGGCGCGAACGTGCATATTGGAACAGTGCGCTTGTGCATTGTCGTGGCAAGCATAAGCTTATTACTGCCACAACCGTTGTTCTTGCTGCAAGGTGCGTCCTTCGTCCCGTCTAGACTGGCACTTGTGTTTCGACTACGGATCATCCCGAAAGCAGAAACACGTGGTAGAAGCGAGCAGGCGCGACCATCAATCGAAAGAACTTGCTCGCACCGGACAAACACAATATCTACTGTTCAAATGCTATTATGATTGTGATTTCGCTGATTCCTATTACCGTTTCGGGAATGGGAAGGAAGCCGGACCAGGGATGGGTATGCACGTTAATCGTAGGGGACTCATTTTGAGAAACACAGAGGCGGTGGCGTAGTGGTTGCTTATGGTATGTGACTGGGACGTCGGTGTGCATTGGAACGAATTTTTATGTTGGGCATAGGCGCCATGAAACTATTTTAACAGGTGTTGGCCTGGCCTGCAGGGATTGTTATACCTTGGCCCCTGGCGATTCCCACGTCTCGTCTATTCCTTCACAGTTTAATGAATCGCGCGCTATCTTATTAGTGTCTTTAGTTCGCGTAGCCCGCGCGCTTAATACTTAATAATAGTATTCTGTTTCATAAAAAATTTAGCTTGTCTTATAACTCTATAAAGTAGGTAATAAGCGAGCTAATTAGGCAAGCAAGCTAGTTACTCTACTAAGACCCCCTACTAAAACGTACTATTAACAATATTATATCGTAATATCTTAATTAACTTATTAGTTATTATAATTAAAAGAAGACTACATATAGATTTCGATTTAGGTTATTAAATAAAAGATAATACTAAAGTGGTAACGTACCTCACGGGCGAGCTAATTACACGGGCGAGCTAATTACTTTGCCAAGACCCTACTAAAATCTATACTCTACATAATAGTACAGAACGCGCATAAATAGTTATAAGAAATTATAGTAGGCTAATTTACTTAGAATCTACTTTTATAGGCTACTTATAAATTATTTTATTATATTTAGTGATACTATAGTATCTATAGCGCTATTAAGATAATTTACTTTTATTAGCGCGTACTTTTTTCTTTACCTTCTTCTTATTACTACGCGCTATAAAGTCCTTTAGAGTAGCTAGTCGCTAGCTATTAGTAGCTATAAAGACTCTTTTTTACTATAGTTTCTCTTATATAATTTCTATTACGTAGTAGCCTTATTAGTAGCTTAAAGCTTAATAATTTACTTTTACGCTAATATTAGCTTATGCGCTACTATTACTACGCCTTTTATTATCTTTTTAAAGGTCTTAACTAGACTTATCAGGGAACTATTTAGGTGCCTTTAAATTCTCTCCTTTACTAGCGTTAATTATAACCTTAATTTTAGGGTATTACTAAGTATCTATAACTACTATATACTATCGCGTATAGTATAAGGCAAAGGCATACGTAGATAGATATTAAGCTTTAATATTATTACTTTTAGGTTAAAGAGAATAAGGCTAGCGCCTTAAAAGCTTTTTTAAATATTATTTTAAGTTATTATAGCCTTAAAATAGTAATAAAGTAAGGTAAAAACTTAATTGTAGTAATATACGTAAAATAGTTACGTATTAGATCCTTAGCTTGGCACCTATACGCCTTCTTTAACGGCGAGAAACACCCTATATCTAGTGGCTATAGGAGGTGCGACAAATATAGAGGCATATAGAGGGTAATAATCTTGCTATCCTTATAATATTATTAAAATTTAAGTAAGTTATAGCTCTTATAGCTATTAATAATAAGTAGCTAATAGTTATTAATAGTATATATTTTTATATGCGCGTTAAAGTGCTTTAGCTATTATAAATTAAGCTTATTAATTATCTAGCTATTTTTAAAGACTCTAAAAACCTAGTCGCGAGGTAGATCCTTCTAGTAGTACTAGGTAAAAAGGTGGTGCTTACCCTAAAAAATAGTAAAGGGTAGAATTGCCTAGCCTATTGTATTAATGCTTTAGATAACTAAAGTTTACTTTTAGTTATCTTACTATACGCTTTTTAGTCTATCTTAATACTTAGAGCCTATAATAACTACTTTTATTAATATTATGCCTATTATAAAGCTAGTCTTATTAAAGTTATAGGTATTTTTATCTAGGATACTATACTTGGCTTTAGTATTCTTTATAAGCCAGAACTAGCCCTATATAACCTTAGAATCCTACAAAGGACTCTCTTATAGTTATACTTTTAATTAAACTTAACTTAGAGCTCTAGCTAGCGCTTTATAAAAGTTATAGTCTAGTTCTAACTAATAGGGTCGCGGTAATACTTAGCTAGTAAAAAATTAACTATATCTTTTATAATAATAAGTTAGGACAGAAATTCTCGCGCGTCTAGGTTAAGTATATACTAAATAATTACTTACTTTTTTATTTTTAGTAGTTTTATAGCGTTAGGCGTAAAATTATATTAAAAAGTAATTCTAGCGTGTCGCGTACTTGGTGTACTTTAAAAGACGTTATAAATAGCTATAGTGCATTACTAACTTAAAGTTAGGTTTTATTTAATAGTTTAAAGCGTAAGCTATATATAAGTCTTTTTTAATTATAATAACTAATAAGATAGTCGATGTATCGCGTTGTAGTATTATTATTAATAGTACGTTTTGGTGGGGTCTTGGTAGAGTAATTAGCTCGCCCGTGTGATCAGCTCGTCCGTAAGGTACGTTAACGCGAGATAGCTATTTATAATTTTTTTAAAGTATACCAAGTATAAAATGTGTTAGAGTTACTTTTTAACATTATAGAATTTTTAATTTTATAAATTTCTTGTTAATAGAGAAGTAAGTCCTTATTCAGAATTTACTTAACCTAAATACAAAAGGATTTCCATTCTAGCTTACTATAATAATAAATAAAATCAATTTTTTATAGACTAAGCGTAATTTAGAACTACTTAATTAAACGTAAACTAAAACTTATAATAAAAATTAATTAAAAGTATAACTATAAGAGAGTCCACTATTAAAATATTTAAACTTATATAAAACTAGTTTTAGCTTATAAAAAAAATTTAAAGCTAGATATAAAAACGTATTTTACAAGCGAGCGCCACACCCTACTAATATTTTATACCTTTATAGCCATCTATCTTTATAACATAATAAGTTGATAGTAAATAATTACTATACTAGTTTAAATAGTATTTATAGTATCCTTCTTATATGTTTACAGGTTATAATTAATTTTCTTATAGTGGCTACAGCGTGTTAACGCCTACTAATTTCTACCTAATCGCGTCTAGGCTGGTAAAATGGGTTGGGTCGCAAGGGCCACATCTGGGTCTAACTAAGCAGAACACCAAAATTGTAAGAGGACAGGTTGGAGAGATAGTGTAGTAATAAGATATAGACTAAAGGGGTTGTATTTGGTATATAAAAGAAGAAGCGAATCGCTACCAAGCCTCCGCTCGTATAGCGTTAACTATATACCTAGAGTCACCTGATCTTGCCGAGTCAGGCCCTCAATCAGTCACATACACATAGTGTAATAAAAATTCTAAACTTTAACTCTTTATAACTTTTTAAATTAAGTGCTATACTTAGTACGAGGTATATATAAGTTATATAACTAATAAAAAATTTATGTTTTATATTTATTTTAGAGAGAGGTCATAGGTTAAGTAATGCTTTACCTCTTTTTTTTAGGATTAATAACTACATATACTATGTAATTCTCTAAAAATATAATACATTATTATTAATAGATATATACACATTATATTAAGATTACATAAGTATAACTCCTATATTTACAAAGTTATAGAGAGTTTAAGTTTAGAATTTTGGTGTTCTGCTTAGTCAGACCCAGATGTGGCCATGCGATCAAACCCATGATACCAGCCTAATCGGGTCTTACCTTAATATATTTCTCCCTCTAGCTACTGCCTAGCCTCTTTTTAGGTAATAATTTACTCTACTTTTATCTTTATTAAGGTGCGTTACTACTATACCCGCTTTCTTTTTTTCTATCAACGTATTGTAGCAGCCCTATTAGTCTTTTTAAGCCATTTAATTTAATTACGTATAACTGTAGTTTTATTAGCTATTACATTATCGCCCTTTTAAAGCTAGTTAAGTACTACAATTATAAAAGTGTTAGGATCCCAAGTTTAACGAAACGACATTAAGTGCTTTATAATAAATGGTAACGCTACTACCCTACTAAGGATTATATAATGTCCTATGATGTCCCACACGCCAAGATTATAAGATATTAATATTACATAACTATAATATAGGATCCTATATATACCACGTTTTGGATAGTATAGCGCTATAAGATATTATAGGATTTGTTATATATATAGAAATGCTAAGTATAGTCCTTTCATACATATATATTTCCTATCTATTAACCTATTATTTAGATTTAGCTTAGTATCTTATTAATTTAATTATAACTTATTTTATTTTTATTACTAACGCCATAATAATACGCGGGAGCTATTAATATCTCTAACATATTTTAATAATACTCTTGTCTAAAAACTAACCTTAGCTTCTTTTTAAGTCCCTAAAGAATAGCTAGCCCTAAAGGGGGCCAAGGTTAGTTCTTAGGTAAAAGTAATATTAAAAGTAAAATAAGTAATAATTAAATTAATAAACGGGCTAAATATAGTATATAGGGACTATACTTAACATTTATATGTATATAACTTATTCTATAATAACCTATGATTCTATGCTATCCCAAACGTGATACATATAGGATTCTATAGTGTAGTTACGTAATCCTAATAGCTTATATTCTTGGCGTGTAGGATATCGTAAGATATTATATAATATCTAGTAAGGTAGTAGCACTACGTTTCATTATAGAGTGCTTAATATTATTTTATTAAACCTAAAAATTTAATATTACCTCCCCACTTTCCTCTACATATCCTTATGCATTAACCGCTGCCCTATTAACGTACTATTTATTATTATTCTATTAGAAATTAAATAAATAATATTAGTTAGATTACGATAGTAACCTATACATATTACGTAAAGAAAGAACTAGTATAAGAATTATTATAAGAATAGTGTTGGTACGCCTTTTTACGATCGTACGGGTGATAACAGTAACGAATGTCTTGTATATTGCTATTGGTATATTCTATCTATGAACGTGGGTGCTACGAAGGTATACATGGCTTCGGTGCGAGTCAGACCGAAGTAGGATCGAGGCGGTACGTTGGGCAGCATCAAGCAGCCTCAGGCGATGGGATATGTGTATACCGACAAATAGTATTATAAAGTGCGAGCTAGAGAAGCCTATAGTTCTAAACTTTTCTAAATTAACTCTAAGATTCATTATCTAGAGTAATTAGAAGAAGTAGCTACTATAAAAAAAAAGGTAACTATAGTTATCCTTTAGGCTACTTATATAAAGAGGAATTATTTATTCAAGTAAAAATAATTACTTAAAGATTATAGGAATAAACTATTAGCAAAATTAATATAATTTGTTAAATTAATTAAATAGTTAAAGGGTCTTTAGGATCTTAGCTGGAATATTATATAGTTAAAAAATAAAATAATAGTTAGTTTTATCTCCTTTAATTCGGTAGTTTATGCTCCTTTTTTTAATCTAGACGCGCTAGATCCTATAATTACTAAAAGTATTACTTCAAGTTTTTAAGTATATTTTAATAGTATTCCTATATTTTTTACTAATAGTTATATAGGTGTTCCTCCAGTTCCTAAGTATTTTCGCTATATAAGTAACCTTTCTATCTAATAAGATATATTTAACATAGAACTCATTTTCTTCCTCAGGCTAGTAGTAGAAGGTGACTTTAATTAGTATATTAAAGTCTATAGGTTCTAATTAGTCCATAGAAAATACTAGGTATATCTTAGCATTTGGTAGTAGTTTTAATTAGTAATTAACTAGTCATATCTTTTTTTTTTTTTTAAAAAGCCTAACGCTAATATAATCTAGTTTTTTTAACTTTTTTTTTAGGTTTAAAATTTTTTTATAATTGAATATGCTTTATCCCCCTTCTTTAGCTTAGGCTTGTAAATGGGTTGGGGTTGGATTGGGATTGGGTCAGATCCGTACGGACCAGAACACCAAAGATCTAACCTTTACTTCTTAATATCTTACTTAATACTAGAGATATATTAATGCAAATTTCATGTAAAATTCATATATATATATATATATATATGAAGAATAATATATTAAAATTTTAGGTTATTTAATTACTCTAGAGTCTACTTTATCTATTACTTATAGGATTTGTTTTAAAAATAATTAGAAAACAGAGGACTAGAGTCAATACAATTTCCTAAAATTATAATATATTATAGATATATGTACCTTGCATTAAATTTGCATTAATATATATCTAGTATTAGGTAAGATATTAAGAAGTAAAGGTTAGATTTTTGGTGTTCTGATCCGTGCGGATCTGACCCAATCCCAACCTAACCCCAACCCATTTATAAGCCTATAAAGGTTTAGCTAAGGTGCTGTTTTCTTATAGTTTGTATAAAAAATATTTTACTATTAAGCCTTCTTAAAATTCTGTTACACCTATAAGTGTTTTTTTTAAGTTATTTACTATATTAATAGCTATATCTATCCAAATATTCGAAGGAAGTATTTAATTAAAGTGATATAAGTATCTTTTCTAGTTTATATAGAATAGTATAAATCCTATTATTACTAATACTTTGTTATTATATGCTAATTGTGCTATAAATAATAAGGAAATTTAATTATTCTTTTAGTTGTTATAGTAGATACGTAGATACGTTTTAATTATCTAATTCGTACGTTCTATCTATCCGTCTTTTTATAGATAATAGACGATAAATAGCATTTATTTCGTTCTAATAAAGGATATAAGCATTATCTAGTAGTTTAAAGTAAAAAACTTGTCTCTATCGCTAATAATCATCTTTAATATGCTATTGTGTTATATAAGTTAATCTAGAATAAGAAATACCAGTTTTTTTAGCCGTAGTTATTTTCTAATACAGTAGTAATTCTATGTATTTAGTAAATTAATAGATAATTACTATTATAGAGTGGTAGCTTATTCTATTTACAGGATCTTTTAACCTAGGTAGTCTAGTTATAAAATCTATAGTAATATCTTCTCATATTGCTATTAGTATCTAGATTACTTATATTTCTCTATACTTAAGGTGTGTAGCGTGCTGTTAGGATCCAAGATCCAACATAAGGACAGCGAACCATTTGTACTTAGTCACAGCACGTACACGTGGAGATACCCTTGTCTTCGCTTGCCGCGTTGTCAGCGCTTACGAAGTCATGTGACTGCTCTCCAAAGAGTGCTCGCCAGCGAGCAGTCTAGGACTAGTATATAGGAATACTAGAGATGGACTCTCTATCTTCGTATTTAACCTCGTTTATTAATCTATTATTTAGATTATACTTAAATATTATTAATTTATTTATAACCACGTTTTATTTTTAATATTAATAAGCTATTAATAACTCCTTCCTTGCCTTATTAGTAGTCCTATCCGAGAATCAACCTTAGCCCCATAGGGACTAGCTATCCCTTAGGGACTTAACATCTGTCTTCTTATAGGTCTAGGCGTTACCTTTATAGTATTTATTTACGTGAGTATTTTAGCTTTATGTACTACCTTATAGCTTTAGTTTATAGCTATATTAAAATATACTTATCCCGCAATAGGTAGAGGTAATTAAATTTAAAATAAGTAGATAAATACTTAAGAAGCTAAGGGTGCTAGAAAAACACTTATAAATTTAATAAAAAGTTTTAAGTTAAGCTTTAGGCGTTAAACTTATATCTAGGATTCGCATAACTAAGGGTTAAGGATCCGAGGCAAAAACTAGGCGTAGCCTATTATAACATATGTATAAAAAAAAGTAAAAGTAAATTCTAAATAAAGTAATCTAGTATGATTTTTAATAGCTATTTGTACGCGTTATATACTATTATATAGGGTATAGATTTTGGTAGGGTCTTGGCAGAGTGATGCGCTCGCTTATCTAATACACTCGCTTATTATATACGTTAATAGATTATACAATAGTAATTAAATTAAAATGTAGGCTAATTAAAACTAGGTTTATAGGAGCGCGTACACAGCATATGGCAGTAGTAGGAGGAGTTAATTTTTAGGGGTAGGCTATAGCTAACGTGCAACACAGGGGAGGACGCCAACTATCTTATTAGCGTGAGCGGCTTCGTTTGCATACCATCTGACCTCCTGTCAAACGTAGGTCCCGACTCCACTCATAGATGACCCCCGACCGGTGTCAACACATTTGGCTGTAAGGATGCGAGACAACATGTTGATGTAGGTCGCTTATTTTGGCCACTCACATCAGCCCTCTGTACACCACTATGCGCTCAAACCGGCATAACGGCTGTTGACGGCATCCGTAACTTCTGATAGCGGATGCAAGGTCGATCTAGCTGTGGAGATCCAAAGCGCACATGATGCTCCTCCATCCATACTCTCTGAGCCAAAGTCGCTTGTCGCCAAATTCGAACTTCTCATTATCTACATCCAAAGTGTGGCATACAAGCGACTCTAGTAGCTACGTTTTCCATACCGCGCCATGTCTACGGATGCAGAATCAGCGCGTCGGACGGCGGAAGCTCGCGCCGCGGTGACGGCCTCGCTCGCCTCGGTCGGAAGCTCGGTCGACAACGAGATGCGCACAAGAGCGGCGGATCTGCACAAGAACTCGGAAGCAATTGCAAAGCAGGAGAAAGAGCTGGCGAAGCAGACCGCGGCGCTGGCCAAGGAGAGCGCACAGTGGCAGAAGCTGGCTGATACCAGCACGAAGAAGCTGAACGAAATTGGCGACATCCAGAATTGGGCCGAGATGCTCGAGAGAGACTTGTTAGTGTTGGAGGAAACTATGCGCCTGGTCGATGGGAAGGATGCACCCGAGTCTGCTAGTGGTACTGTGGATTGATCAAGGAGGAAAGAGGGCCCAGTAAACTCTTACCTTCTCAACGAACACGACTTGTATGGCAATATATATGATTCTTTTCAGCCGTGATGCGATCGGCTGATTTCCATTCAAAGTGGCGACAGCTGGAGCGTTGGCAAATGTGGAGGAGTGACACCATTGAACGGGTCACAGAGAGAAGAGGCCTCTGATCGAGACGTATATACCGGATATGTGGAGTTGAATTTCGTTTTCTAATTAATCAATCATTACATATCGTCTCCAAACAATTTCAATAAGGCGTCTCTTGCGAGGTTCGTGACGAGAGAGAGCTCCAATCACCTAAGCGCCCCACCGCGCCTTCCGAATATACGCCGCGTTACGTCGCGACGGAAAACGATCGTTGAGTTCTTACCGTCAACAACCACCACGCCCACCCCGGTGCACGTAAACATTAAACTCCGTCAACCTGCGTCTTTGGCCCGCCCACGCTGCCAAAAGACAACACGCTCGAACAGCAAGACCCACGCCTGCACCGTGGTCTCTTGCGAGGTTGCACGAAGCGCTTGACACCTCGACGACGAAGCTTCCAGCGGCTGCCTTGAGCCCCGCCTTCACCGGCTGCACCTGCCTTTACGTTCGTGCGTTTGCTCCAAGCTCCGGCTGCCTTTCCACCACCGCGTCCTGCACTTGAACCCTGGCAAGTCGCACACGCTGCAACTCCACACGCCAGCAGAGCTTTATCCCACGAGCCAATCACCAATTTTCCCTCGGTGTATCTGCGCAAAGTAGAGTCACAACACACGCGCGCAGACGGTCTGTACATGTGGGAGGCTCGGTTTCCGAGCGCCCGGAGGAGCCATGAAGATCAAGAAGCAGGCTACGTCGCGGCATGAGTCCACTCTGGTAAGAAAGTCGCTCCCACCGTCTCCATTGTATGCTGACCCCGCCAGTCCCCGATGATAGCAGAATTTGTCAAAGCGACCGAATCGATACCTCTCTACCAGATACCAGCCCATCTTGCCTCCTTCCCTAAGCTGTGGCCGTTCCCGCGGGGCGACACCTACCACTGGATCCCCGTGTTGAATCGCTTCGACCGCATTCTCGAACTTTTTATCCGCATATACGGCCTGGAAAATGGTCCTCAGACGCAACCGTTTCAGCGACAACTGCTGCTGCAAGGCGATGCGGAAGAAGGCGCGACTCCACAGCCCGCAACACCCGACATCTTGGACAAGCTGCATGTTCCCTCGGACGGCGACCGCGAGCTCGTCGAGCAGGTCCTCAGTTTCACACGCCTGTTGCTGGAGAATTGCGGAAATCGGAGCCTCTACGCGAGCAGTGGGCATTTGGACAAGCTGCTGAACTCTACCTCGGTCTCTCTGGTGAAAACGACCCTCCGTCTGGGTCTTCGCCTGTCTCAGCGCTACCACTCTGCCCGCATGCGGCTCGCACCGGCGACGTTGCACCCGACACTCCTTGCCAGCCATTACAACATCAACCTCGAGAAGATGCAGAAGTTGTCCGCACCTTTACCCAAAGGTCCGTCGTCCGCACCGCCGCCCTTCGTGACCCCGGCTAGCAAAGGGAAGGACAAGGCTCTTGGAGACCGGCGCAACGAGAATGACAGAACCAATGCTAACGATATGGTTGGCCTATTCACATTGCCGGAAGCGTCACTTAGACAAGAGTTCGGAGGTGTATCAATATCGTACTATGAGCCGTCGTCGACGTCGGAGTGTAATCAGCAGCCTTCTGCGGAGAGTTCCACATCAGCAGCACCTTCCACTCCCACACCGGTTCGTCGAACCTCGAACATGAATCCGCAACAGACCCCTCGTCAGTCGGGTGACGGGCCGTCGGTTGATTCTCCTTATACGCCCGCTGTCACACCCGGGGACTTTAGCACCAGCCGAGCGTCTGGAGCCAAATTTTTCGAACGGACTGCTGAGAACGTGTCGAACACCGACATACATGAGCTCGTCAAGGAAGGACTTGGAGAACTCCCAGAAAACGTGCATTACGAACTCCTTCACAAAGTCCGGTCAGCAAAAACTCTTATGAATGGCAAAGATGGTCGCGAAGACAGTGTTGCAATTCGAACCCTCGCTCTCGCCAACCTGGCTTACGTCTACGGCGAGAAAGACTTCCACGCAAAGCTCGGTCAACAAGACTCCGACGAGCCCCGCCGGTTGCAATGGGCTTATCAGCTCTCCGAACTCGTGCATCCACCTAGCAGCGGCGATGGTGCTGTGTCGATCGAGCTGCAGACCTACGCGCTTAATGCTCTTGAGGCCGTGGCCAAACACAAAATGAAATCTGCAGACGTTTGCACGGCCCTCAGTGTCAACGTTAACCATGGTGTTTTGTTCTACGTCGTTCGCAAACTCGTTGCCGACTTGGCAGTTGAAGATAGTGCCGAAGACGACCCGAAGCAAGACGATTGGCGAGAGGCGCTATTCTCACTCCTTAACACCTTGCCAACTTCACAAGCACGAACTGGCGATGGCATGGTGTCGGCTGGTCTCATAGAAATTTTGGTTGACGTTCTTAAGCTTCGAACAGCTAAAGCCGAGCGCAACCACCCGAAGATACTCAATTTCCTCGATACGTTCGTTCACAATCTTCGGGAGGCTTTCCAGGCCTTGGTCGATGCGAAAGGTCTCGATATAATTGCTGATCTCGTATTTTATGAGGTGACCATTGCGCAGAAGTTGGCTAGAGAGGGCAGGGGAATACCGCAGGAGTATAAGACCCAGCTCACTGACTATGTGATTTCTTTTAGTCACCAGCAAACCCTTCGCTGGGTGTTCAAATTCATGAATCACATGATGTCCCATACCGGTGGGGGCAATTTCGACCGTCAAATGCGGAACCTGATTGATTCAACCCCGCTTCAACAGGGCCTGAAGATTGTGCTATCCAACGCCCATGTCTTTGGGTCGACGGTGTGGAGTATGGGTGTGAATATTCTGACCACTTTCATACACAACGAGCCTACCAGTTTTGCAGTAATCAACGATGCGGGCCTCAGCACTGCACTACTTGAGACCGTATCCGGAGAAAAGGTTTCTGACGACTCTATCGATTCGGCCAAGCAAGAGTCAACTCCATCGGCTGACACAGTATTGCCTGATCAGGACGCATCACCTCCGCGTCCTGCTCGCGTGTATCCGCCGCGCGACTCGAATGTCTCGCTTGCCTCTGGGATTATGCCTGTTGCCGAGGCCATTTCGACTATTCCACCTGCGTTCGGTGCCATTTGTCTTGCGGAGGCTGGTATGAAGCAGTTTCAGAGCTCCGCAGCTTTGAAACACTTCTTCGAAATTTTCGAGAGTCCCTCCCACGTCAAAGCTCTTGATACTGATCCTGAAATCCCGACCATTATTGGCAATTCTTTCGATGAATTGGTCCGCCATCACCCGCCGCTGAAGAATACGGTATTGGCGTCTCTGAGTGAGATGGTAGCAAGGGTCGTTCGGATATGCTTCGACAAGGCAGAAAAGGAGGGCGCTGGTGCGAAGTTATACTATGAGGATAGCAAGGATGGCAAGACCTACGTCTGTGGCGGACGTCCCGCACTGTCTGGTCCAGAAGGTTTTGTTCATGACCAAGTTTCGCAACTTCCGCCACAAAATACCTATGAAGGTGACGTTGTCATGACAGATGCGCACGATTCATTGCCGGACTCTCCCGAGCCCGTTACTCTAGATCAGGTTATCGAGGTCGAGGATCGCAGCGCGGGACCCTCCACTAGCCAATACATCAGTGTTGTATGCCGGTTCCTTAGTGGGTTCTTCACCAACAACGCAATGTGTGCTGCCTACATTGAGGCAGATGGAGTTGAGACGATCATCGATCTTGCAACACTACCCTGCCTCGACGCTAGGTTCAACGAGACGCAAACCACCAGCGACGAATTTGCGCGGGTGGTCCAAGTTCTTGTGGAGCAGAAACCACACATCACCGTACCCGCGTTATTAAAACGTACCCAACAAGCTTTGGACCGTCTGGAACCTTTGTTGCACCATACATACAACGGAGGGAACAGCTTCTTTGCGATATTCACTGGCGCGGATTCCGTTTCTGACCAGGAGAAACGAAAGATGCAGGCACAGGGTACTCAATATGTCAAATCGCTTCTCGCAGTGCACACTCTTGTTTCGGCCCTGACATCAACATTTCAGGGGCAGATGTTCAGCACTCGTTCATCCCACAACATCTCCAGCCAAGTGAATCTATCCGACATGTACGCTCGATTAGTTGACAGCCTGGGTCGCCTTCATCGAAGCTGTGTCTGGGAAGAGATTCTGTTACAGAAAAACATGCCGGCAGAGTGGGAGAAGGAAACACGGGTCAAGAGCTCTGGTTTTGGAACAGCTGAAGCTGATAGTGTGTTCAATCTTGGCAACAGCGACCGGCCATCTGAACCGTCTGCTGGACCGAATAATGAGGAGAACGCCAATACCTCGGCCACCTCCGGGACACCTGACGGTCCTTCGACTTTAAGTCAAAACAGTGCGCGCTTCAAGAACACTCAGGTTCTGCGATACCTTTTAAGCAAGATACCCCCTGGCATCGGCCCGTTCTTCCAGTCGCTGGGTAAATTGCTACTCTTCCGTCGCAGTTTGGAGGCATATCAGAAACAATGCGCAATCATTGTCGGAGACCAATTAGCACAAGCAGCCATCGATCAGCTGCGCTTCGAAGCTCCAAAAGCCTCCGTGTCGACTGAGGATAGATATGCGTACTGGATTGTGATATTGACGTCTCTCTCGCAGCTAATGATTGACAATAACATAGATCGCGTAAGCCCACAAGCCTTGACTCTGATCCTCGTATCGTTCCGAAATCTAGGCGGATTGGCCGTGCTAGCAGACATATTGAACACTTTCGTCGACACCGCGAAGGATATCATTCGGACGCAAGGCGAACAACCCTCCGAGGAGTATCAGCGATTGCTCAACCTGTCTCTAGGCGGCGTCAAAATCATCCTCGCGTTTTATGCTCAGATTATCAACGCCAAGGTCATCAATGAAGCCACGCAAACAACTTCAATGCAGTCACGTCCTGATCGCGATCGCGAACGTGCCGACTTTTTCCTTGCCCCTCAATTCATCGTTGAGCTCCGTCACGCAGTCACGAAGCCAGTGCAAAAGATTTGGAACTCCGATATCATCGACAAGGCCACTACCTCCATAGTCAAGACGTCCATCAACATTCTGAAGACTGTGCTTGATGGTGAAGGCGAGTCCGGGGCGTACAAGAGCGTTGATAAGATTCCCAAGCGGAGCAAACCCACCATCAAACCGTGGAAGCCCCGGAGTAATGACACCTTACAACGTCTGAAGGATTCCAAGCAGTATCCGGAAGGTTTGGCTGAGGAAGCGCTGTTCCGATGCTGCGATAATCTCAACCCTGCTCGAGAGTACTGCCAGAACCAGGTCAGTGACATGCGAGCTTCGCGAAACCCGATCCCGAAGTACGAAATCGAGGCCCGTCGCTCTTCAAACGCCTCTCCCAGTCAAGCCGAGGTCATTGTTCCCGAGCCTGCGGAGAATGCTAGTGCTTCCACTAGCGAGGATGCGAACGACGCTGAAGGGTGGACCGCCCAGGACTCACAATCCGTGGACATGCAGGATGCCGATGTTTCACAAGATGTTCAGGAGCGTTCAGTAGATACTCCTACTCCTGAGCAGCAGACACCGGTATTCAGTGTGACTTCACGGGACGGCCTCGCCTATCATAAGCGCATGTTGACCGGCAGCTTGGCAGAGCCAGTTGCTGTTGATGATCTGGACAAAGAGCGTGCCAATATACGTGGAAACATTGTCGATCGATCGCTCGACATTCTCAACTGCCACAACGATGTTACATTTGAGTTGGCGGACTTGATTTCTGCTGCCGTTTCCAAAGCTAGTGAGCCGGTGGCTCTGCGTAGCGAAATAGGCTCTACTTTGATACAGTCTCTCATCTCCTTGCAAATGGAAGACGATTTCCGCGAGCAAGGCAAGAAGATAGCCGCTTCTGCCCACTTATTGGCACTCACAATTCAAGATAAGGACTTCTACGAGGCTATTGTAGAAGAGCTCAAAGAAAACTTTGAGCTGTTCCTCCGGTTCATCAAGGTCTTCCCGAATCAGTCACCTGAAGAATCTTCTCCGTGGATCGGCCAGGTTCTTGTCATCCTGGAACGTCTACTTGCAGAAGATCAACTTCCTTCTCAAATATCATGGACCCCTCCTACCGATGATAATACCGATGAAACACCTGTGCAAGAACCTCCCGAGCCCATCGTGGGTTTAGAACAAAAGAACCAATTGTTCGATGCCCTGATCGAGGTTCTACCACATATTGGCAAGGACGAGTCGCTAGCATTGTCGGTTATGCGCGTCATGGTCATGCTAACCCGGACACGCAAGGTCGCTCAGCGCTTGGCTGAGAAACGAAACATCCAGCGCCTTTTTCTCATGGTCAGGCAGCTCTCAGGCATTACAAATGAGGGGCTCCGAAGCGCCTTCATGATCACCCTACGTCACATTATCGAGGACGATGCCATGATCAAGCAGATCATGCGGAGCGAAATACAACAGATGTTTGATACACGAGACCGAAGACAGACAGACACCACGGGTTACACACGTCAAATGTACTACCTCGCCATTCGTGCTCCTGAAACCTTCGTCGAAGTCACCAATGAGAAGCTACAGCTCGCTCGCTTTGACCCGAACCAGCGCCCGCAGGCCTTGATCCTGAAGAAAGATCAAATTGCTCCAGAGGGTGAGGATTCAGCCAACACTGGCGCCTCACAGGAGGTTCCGGAGAGTGACCGGCCAAAAGAAACTAGCGAAGCTCCTAAGCAGCCCGTACTCGAGAGGACCAAGACTTCCGACTTGAAACTACCAGTCGTCGAGAACCCTGACGGCATCATTCATTACCTCCTGTGTGAATTACTCGCCTATAAGGAGATAGAAGATAAGCCAGCGCCACCCAAGGAACCGGAGAAGAGCGAAGAATCCCAGCAACAGTCAGGTACTGGCTCACCATCATCAGTGGAATCTCCCAATGTCAACAACACCAGCAGCGAGCAAACCAAACCCGAGAAGGTCGATTTCAAAGCTGAAAGCCATCCTATCTATGTCTACCGATGTTTTCTCCTCAAATGCATCGCAGAACTTCTTCAAAGCTACAACCGTACCAAGGTTGAGTTCATCAATTTCTCAAGGAAGGCAGATCCGTATGCCACCACTCCGTCTAAACCTCGATCTGGCGTGTTGAATTACCTTCTTAATGTCTTAGTACCAGTAGGGAGCCTGAACCATGATGGTGACATCACGTTCAAGAAAAAGCTGGCTACGTCTGGTTGCGCCATCGACGTGATAGTTTCCTTGTGTGCCAAAACTGGAGAGCAAGGTGTCTCCAAGTCAGGTCCTGATCAGTCACCCTACGCTGAAACAGAACCTGAGCTGCTTTTTGTTCGCAAGTTCGTTTTGGAGCATTGCCTCAAAGCGTTTAAGGACGCCTGTGCATCTGACGAACCCCTGGACATGAAATACTCTCGTTTACTTGGAGTTGCGGACATTTTCTCAAAGCTGGTCTCGCAACGTCCCAACGGGGAGATGCTCAACCAGAACGCCGATCTGACCCCAACTCTTAAGCAGATGGCGAAGATCATGTACGAGAAGAATTTCATCACCATCTTGACAACAGCCATTGCCGATATCGATCTTAACTTTCCCAACGCCAAGCGGGTTGTCAAATACATTCTCAAACCCCTGAAATGGCTGACGTACGTCGGAATGGATTTGAGCACTCGTTACGACACATCCTCCGCACCAGACTCTACTGATGAGTACGAAATCTCGTCTGCGTCAGATGATGACCTCATGGATACCGCACGCGAGGAGACGCCAGATCTTTTCCGCAACTCAACTTTGGGCATGTTCGAGCCTGGTAATGAGTCAGAGTCTGATGAGGACGATGACGAGAATGAGGAGGACGAAGATATGTACGGAGAGGCTTACGCTGATGATATGGAATTCGAGGAGGAGCTTGGTGATAACGACGAGGTTGTATCTGATGACGAAGAGATGGAAATGGACCTGGGTGACATGGGCCCTATTGAAGGTCTTCCCGGTGATGTCGATGTCGAGATTGAACTTGACGATGATGGCGAAGGGATGGGCTCGGACGACGAATCCCAGAGTGATGACGAGGCTGACAGCTCCGACGATGACGAAGAGGACGACGAAGGGGATGGAGATGATGATGATGATGATATGGGCGACGACATCGACGACATGGAGGAGATCACGGGCGATGACGAAAACGCAAGCCTCGCCGACGATCGCGAAGATAGCTGGAGCGGCGACGGCGCCTTCCCTGATGGAGAGCCTAATCTTCCTCCCGCCCTTGGCTTTGTGCTTGATCGGCCTCAACTTCTTGACCAAATGCGCCATGACGGCTTAGAAGACTTCATCGACGACGACATGCAGGAAGACGAAGGTAAGTGATGGTTTCATGATATTGAGATACCGTTGTTAACTTGTATAGATGATGAGGACGAGGAAGACTACGACGAAGAGGATATCGTTTACGATCCAGGGCTCGAAGACGACGACGACGGGATGCACGAGATGGGCTGGGACTGGAATGAGCCTGCTCCTCCCTCACGTTTACACCGCCTTAGTCCTTGGATGTTCCCAGGTGGGCCCGACAATAGAATTCTCGTGCCTGCTTATCGCTCTCATCGACCTGGTACAGGACCTCGCATGGCAGAGGACGGAGTGAACCCACTTCTCCAACGCTCCGGTCGCACTTCCGCTCGCCATGGAGATCCATCCGCCCTACCAAACAATAGCGATTGGGTTCACGCGATCGAAGGTCACGGACCTGGACCGCGACTTTTCGCGTCAGATACCAGCCCCGTTTCCTTCATCAACAATCTGCTAAACGCGATGAGCCAAGGGACGCTACATACACAGAATGGAACGGTGCACTTGTCGTTCAACAACCTTCCTTTGGGTCCTCAGGGTTTCACTGGCGGACCTCCATTTGAGTTCCGCCGCGACGCTCGTGCACGAGATGGCCCTCTAGGACGCGCAGCTCGCGAGGACCCACAGTCATCTGTAGCTTTTGTCAAGGCATATACTCATCAGCGTTGGCAGGAAGAGGCCCGCATCCTCTATGGTCCAAGCGCCATTGAGAAGAGTCAACGCGTTGTCAACTCGATTCTTACGCTCATGGTTCCTCCTGCAATAGAGGCCCAGAAGAAGCGGCAAGCGGAGAAGGAGGCCGAAGTTGAACGCCGTCGAAAAGAGGAACAAGAGCGCAAGGAACAGAAGGAACGTGAGGAACGTGAGGCGAACGAGCGGCAAGAGCGTGAGCGTCTAGAAACTGAGCGTCAAGCTGCGGAAGCTGCAGCGCAAGCAGGTCAAGCGGACGCCCAAGCAGGGGAGCAGACAGTGCCTACCTCTGTTTCTGAGCCTGAGACTCAAGCAATGGAAGGCATAGAGGCCGCCCATCCAACTGCAGAGCCCAGCCAGCCCGAACAGCCAGCAGAACCTAGGCAACGTATCACTGTGAACATTCGCGGTCATGACTACGATATTACTGATCTCGGAATCGATCTGGAATACCTCGAGGCCCTTCCCGAGGATCTACGTGAAGAGGTTTTATTGTCGCAGATTCAAGAGCACCGTGCCGCACAACGCGAAGCCGCGCGAAATGAAGAACGACGCGCGGCAACAGGACAAGCACAAGGAGAGAGCCAGGAGCAACAGGCTAGCGATCAGCAAACCGCCGGCATCGACGATGAGTTTCTTGCTGCGTTGCCTCCCGACATTCGTAACGAATTGATACAGCACGAGGCCCAAGAACGCCGACGTCAAGAGCGCGAAGAACAGCGACGAAGGAGTCAAGCGAATGCTCCGCCACAAGCTGAGGACATAGATCCAGCGAGCTTCTTGGCCTCTCTGGATCCCGCTTTGCGACAGGCCGTGCTTATGGAGCAAGATGAAGATGTATTACGACAATTACCGCCTGAAATCTCGGCTGAAGCTCGTTCCTATGGTGCTGATCGTCGGCTGAATCAGTTCGATTATCTTCCTTCAGGCTTTCGCCGTGGCGGAGAGCGCGGAGCTGTGCGAGACGCCCAGTTCCAGAAGAGGAAAGCTCGCCCATGCGCACAAATGCTTGACAAAGCAGGTGTCGCAACATTGCTCCGCCTCATGTTCATCCCTCAGCAAGGCAGCGCGAAGGCCAGCTTGACCCAAATCCTGCGTTACGTCTGTGAGAACCGCCAGAATCGCGCTGAAGTCATCAGCATCCTCCTCTCGATTTTGCAGGATGGTAGTGCCGATGTGAACGCCGTTGAACGTAGCTTTGCTCAGTTATCTCTACGTGCGAAACAGGCTCAGCAACAGCCTAGCGACAAGACTCCAAAGCTCTCACGAAAGAGTGGTGCATTCTCCATCAACTCCGATGTCTCGCCACTCATGGTCGTTCAACAATGCTTGAACACGCTTACTCAACTTACCGAGAAGAACCCCGCCGTATGGTCGTTCTTCTTGACCGAGCATGAGACGGGTGTGGGTTTCAAGAATCGAGCCAATCGCAAGGGTAAAGCGAAGGACACTAAGGCGACCAAGTACCCTGTCAACGCACTGCTTAGCTTGCTGGATCGGAAACTGATAATCGAGAGCTCGTCGATCATGGAGCAGCTTACAACGCTACTTCGCATCATCACAATGCCTCTCCAACACCTGAAGAACGAGAAGGAGAAAGCAGAGAGTGAGGCTAAAAACAAAGACGAGCCGACTACTACGGAAGCTGGGACGGCTGTTGAAGCTGCTCCAACCGCTGAGCAGCCTGCGACTGAACAGCAGCAAGGTGAGGACGTGGAGATGCCAACCGCGCCTCAAAACGAGACTGATGCCGCCACTGCGGAAGGCGAGGGTAGTTCCTCAAAGGCTGAAGCCTCGAAGGCCGAAGAGGAAAAGAAAAAGCACAGAAGCCTTATTCCTCCTGAGATTCCAGAGAATAACTTGCGTCTTGTGGCAAAGATCCTCGCTGCTCGAGAATGCAGCGCGAAGGTTTTCCAAGAGACTCTGAATGTCATCAATAATCTTTCGCCTATCCCAGGAGCGAAGGAAATATTCGGTCAAGAGCTTCTTGGCATCGCACAAGACCTGGCTCGGTCGATCCTCCGTGATTTGGACGATCTGACGGTCCAAGTCACTAACGCTGCGTCACCGACTGATGTGCAAGGCTTAGCGCTGTCTAAGTTTTCGCCGGCGAGCTCTGATCAGACCAAACTACTGAGGGCTCTGACGGCATTGGATTACCTATTTGATCCCACGCGCGACAACAAGGAGCAAAGCGGTGCCCAAGCCCTCGAGCCAGCACAGAAGGATGATATTCTTAGGTCTCTATACGAGGATGCAGCGTTTGCCCCGTTGTGGAACAAACTCAGCGACTGTTTAACTGTCATCCGCCAGCGGGGCAACATGCTGAACATTGCTACGACCTTGTTACCGCTTATTGAGACCCTCATGGTGGTATGCAAGAACACCACGCTCAAAGAAGCCCCACTTGGGAAACTGGTTTCCAAGGACTTTGCACTCTCTAGCCCGCCTCCAGAGAACAAAATGGAGAATCTGTTCTTTAACTTTACCGAGGATCACCGCAAAATCCTAAATGACCTGGTGCGGCAAAACCCGAAGCTCATGAGCGGAACTTTCTCTCTTCTAGTCAAGAACTCCAAGGTCTTAGAGTTCGACAACAAGCGTAACTACTTCACTCGCAAACTACACGCTCGAAGCCCCGATCGTGCGCAGCACCCGCCGCTTCAGCTTTCCGTCCGCCGTGACCAAGTCTTTCTGGATAGTTTCAAGTCGTTGTACTTCAAGACTGCGGACGAAATGAAGTATGGCAAACTCAGCATTCGCTTCCACGGCGAGGAAGGTGTCGACGCTGGTGGTGTCACTCGAGAGTGGTTCCAGGTGATCGCCCGGCAAATGTTCAACCCAGACTACGCACTCTTCATTCCCGTAGCATCCGACCGTACGACTTTCCATCCAAACCGCCTGAGTGGCATCAATCCAGAACATTTGATGTTCTTCAAATTCATTGGTCGCGTCATTGGCAAGGCACTCTACGAAGGTCGTGTCCTTGACTGCCACTTTAGCCGAGCGGTCTACAAGCGCATCTTGAGCCGACCCGTAAATGTGAAGGACATGGAGTCTCTGGATGAGGAATACTACAAGTCCTTGTTGTGGATCCTCAACAACGATCCCACTGACGTCATTCCTGAGACCTTCTCTGTAGAGACTGAGCGCTTCGGAGAGACCGAGGTCGTGGATCTCATCGAGAACGGTCGCAACATCCCCCTCACTGAAGAGAACAAGCATGACTATGTCCGCTTGGTCACCGAGTACCGCCTGACGGGTGCGGTCCAAGAACAGCTTGAACACTTCCTCAAGGGTTTCCACGACATTATCCCCACTGAGTTGGTGTCCATCTTCAGCGAGCAGGAGCTTGAGCTGCTCATCTCTGGTCTGCCTGATATCAATGTGGAAGACTGGAAGGCCAATACCGAGTATTCCAACTATACCCCGAACTCACCTCAGATCCATTGGTTCTGGCGTGCAGTCCGAAGCTTCGACAAGGAGGAACAGGCCAAGCTACTCCAGTTTGTTACCGGAACGAGCAAGGTGCCGCTCAATGGATTCAAGGAACTCGAAGGCATGAATGGTTTCTCCAAGTTCAACATACACCGCGACTATGGCAGCAAAGACCGTCTGCCGTCTAGTCATACTTGCTTCAATCGTAAGTCCGCCTGACCCGAAATTCTGTATCGTTACTAACGTCCCTCGCAGAACTTGATCTCCCAGAGTACGACGACTACGAATCTCTCAAGAAGGCTCTCTACACAGCCATGACGGCCGGCGGCGAGTACTTTGGCTTCGCCTAGACGCCTTGATCGGATACACATGTTCCTTTCAAATTGTACAACGAACACTTTCACTTTCTCATCACCAATCTGCATTGCAAGGCGTCTTTTACAAGGGGCGGACATTGAGGATTCACGATATGAAACATAATTCGCATTGGAGGCGGGACCGGGGACGGCCGGTTTGTTCTCGCTGTATGAGTATAATCGGGAGTTTGCTTGCAGAGCGAATTGGGCGTGGGCGTTGGAGATGTGGTATTGAGTGGTGATGAATATGGGGACCTCGGCGCAGCCAATTTGCATGGATGATGGAGGACGGGAGTGCAGGCCTGGACTCTGGATGAAGTGTTTTTCGTGCTGTGCTAGGCTGGGAGGGTGGAAAATAGGGTTTATGAGCTTTCCTCAGCTTTTATTTCATCGAGTTAGTAAATAGCTAGAATGGGCTTTTCTCTGTTCAGTTGTGTGCTGTGCTGTGATGTCTGTTCCGAAAACGTTTGCGTTGAAAGCTCGACGATAAAAGAGAAGCGAAGCTGATTATGTTGCAAGAGAAGCTTGGAACGCGACCGCTGTTTTAGTGGCGGTTTTGCGCACGCTGATGCGGGTAGTAGGCGGTTGAGTGTATTCTTTAGAGCGTACATTCAGTGCTCGACCCTTCGTGACCTAAAACTTTGGATGTTCCTCTCCTATTCAGAAAGCTTCAATAAGTAGAATGCTTCTTGATTACCGGCGTAGGAGTCTAGATAAAGAGTGTTAGTGATTATTCGAATTGGCAATTCAGTGATTAAAGGGCCTCTTCGTAGAAGCTGGCTGGATGCAAGCTGGACCTCTGTGCGTTGATAGTCTCGCGTTATCATCTGGGAGCATTCAGTTGGCTGTTTGTCTGTTTGGGGTGACTCTGGGAATGAGTACTCTTCGCGATATGCGCTCTCAGAGGCTCTAGGGTTGACTGCCATCTAAGGTCTTTGTGTGGAGTTTCGTTAGGCCACTGGGCCTAGATATTGTGATGAGTATTGTGCGGTCTGTGACATTCCTAAAGCCAGCCTTTTGCGTGAGAAATTAACGGAGGGGCGGAGCTTTCGATCAGGCCGGAAGACTCATACCTCCGAATCATAACGTCGGATTACTAACGTGAACGCATTTTCCTTGAAGCGGAAGCAGTATAAGAACTGAGGTTAAAAGGTCGTTAAAAGACCAGGTGTATCTAACAAGGGGAGAGCATCACGGCAACTTTTAGTAATATGAACAGGTTATTTGGGAACGAGTAGCTAGAGATATAGGTATTATTGCAATAGGGATAAGACACGCTATCTCGCTCTGCTACCCGCAGACCTTCCTACCTAGGCACTTCCGTTGCATCAATCAATTGAAATTGCTTGGAGAGCCTTCTGAATATTACCGCTTTTAAAATACCTTTGATCTTTGGAGCTTCGCAAGCCTCTCAAAGTCGCGGTAGTTTCAACCCTCGAATGTCATGCTCCGTTTTTTTTTTAGCGAGGGCATTGCGTTTCTGGACTGCAGCCCTTGTATCCATGACCTCACTGCAAAAAACACTCTCCGTAGGAAAATGCTCTCGACATTGGATCCTTTAGTGAGTAGGATGGCCACATTTGACTGCCACACCTAGTTACCCATTTCGTACGTACGCCTGGATCTCTTCGCCTTCGGGGGATTTGAGGACGAAGGTTCACTGTCGCGTGCACGCTTGTTTTTCAACCCATGCCTGAAGGTCTCCGCTTTCTTTCGAGCGATTAGTATACCGGATGCGGGGTTGTTGCGTGTGCGGTAGAAGTCGTGGCTCCCGGGGAATCCCTCAGCCCATCCGAGATCTTTAAGGTCAACTTTTTCGCCGATTTCTACACTTTTGTTAGAGTATTTTCCAGCATAGGAATCCTTAATAAGATAGACTAACAGTGTTTTAGTGGAGCTAGTGATACTCCCGAAGCGTTTCTTCCCGTATAAGCCGCCAGCGCAGACTCGGAATCGGAATTGGGGTCAATCACAATGCGATCTTGGATAGCAGAGCCTTCCACATGTTTAGATACTGAGTTGCGAGGTGAGAGAGTCCCAGAGGGCGTCTCACGGTGTATATCTCGCTCCGAACCCGCAGGGCCTAAGATATATCAGTACTACACTCTTTGAGACCCCATGTTTGATAGCACTTACTTGAGAGTACTTGTGGTGAAGCTTCCCTTGAGCTCAGTGCGTCTTCAAGTGAGGGGCCCATCGCAGCAGGTGGTGGTAACGCTGGGAACGATCCTGCGACGCCGATTCTAACCTCTGGAATGTATGCTTTATCCAGGGATAAGTTCGAGAAGGTGGTTCTACAATGGGCAGAATGGGAATCGGTGCTAGGGCAAGCGCAAGGACGTTCTTCGATGTCTTCCGAGTTATGATTAGTGTGATTAGGATTGTAATCAAGAAACTTAAGCTTACCAAAGTCGTGAACCATTTGGCTCACATCATCACCACTTGGCCAGGGAAGTACCGTAGGCATTGGTCGGAATGCACAGTCATCTTCGTGCAATATGGCCATAAAATCTGCACCATCGTCGTTGTATGAAGGACCAGGATGCCAATCCACGAGCGGACCGCCTTGGTCACCGGCAGGATAAGAAGTAACTGCACGTGGATTCCGACCGAGTTGGGTTCTCACCATTACCTTGAGCCAGCTCTCCTTCTTGATGGTCTCTGGATGTTGACCGGAAGAAACCAATTGGGCAAGCACCAAGTCCCACAACCAAAGAACGACGTTGTATGCGTAGGACTCGGAAAAGGGCGAAAGAGCCTCATGCTGGAAAGATCCCTCATATGCCTGCACATTATTGATATATTTGTCATGAATAATTATCTTGTCTTCGACCCATGCTACATCGATGTCGATATAACTGCCTTCGACAAATTGCCACTTGATTTTCCGTGTCGATTTGTCGGACGCAAAGCAAAACTTGAGAAACCACGCCACATGTTGTGCAAACGGGTCGGTCAAAGTACTGATCCGACGAGCGGTGGCAAGGCGGTGGTGTTGCTCTTCCATTGGCGTTCGACAAAGTTGATGCTCAGACAGAAGATCCCAAAGGTCGGGGGTAATTGGGACTGCATGGAGCCGGACGTTCTTCTGGATGATAGTTTCCATATCCTAGAATTGATTAGTGCTTGAACAAGAGTAGAAAAGGTGTGATAATTTACATTTCCGTTCTTCGAAAGGCAGTAGTAGAACACATCTGTTCCATGACGTTCCCGGCCAAGCTTGAGCATGTGATGCCAAACCATCAACGCCACGTCTGCATCAAGATGAGTATCACCGAGTATCATAACATCGGCAACTTTGTTCAGGCACTTCATGAGGAGGTTTGTGTATCGTGTGAGAATTTCTTCATGATGATGACTTGTACGGAGAGCTCCGGCCCAAATCTTGATAATAGTCGACGCCTCTCCATTGGCATCACCAAGGCTTTGTCGATCCCGATCGGTTTCGCCATGGCGGAGATTGTAGCCGCATTTGAACCGTTTTCCACTCGCGCTGCCATGTGGGAGGCACAATCCTTGCAGATAGATCTTGTTCGCATGGCTAGGAGACAGGATCAGGTCGCCATTCTCGGTTCCGATCATCTCATCCGGAGGGTCGAGCTCTAAAGCTACCTTTCACCATTTTCGGAATTCTTCCAGAGGGATCTTCTGACTCTTTATCTCACGGTTGCTCCTCCGAGCTGGCGCACCGACAACTATATTCATATCTTCCCAAATGTGGGATTTGGCGACCCGAGGCGAGCCCTTTGCAGCATGACGAAGACGCGTTATCGTCTCCGGATTGCACCTCGTCAGTTTAAACTGGAGGATTCGATCGGCGTTGAAAGTATAGTTCCAGCGAAAACTTGACGCTTCGATGCGGAAAGTGTAGTTGTTAGGGAACCGACGGAAAGTCAGTGCTGCGAGCTTAAGACTTCGCCATGCTTGCCTGTTTATCCCCGATCGCGCGCCTTGGTGGTACCACCCAAGGAAAGAAGTGATAGGAATAGTTTTGCGTTGAAATCGGTGACTTCAAGAGTACCATTCTACTCGTTGTCCCACTGGAATAATATATATCCCAACAATGGAGAGTCAGTCTTTTTGGGGTGGCGCACTTCGATGATAATTTTTCTATCATGGGTTTCGATAATCTGGGGTGCAAACTGGTCAAGACGTAAATAAAGTAAACGAAGAATTGCATCTCGCCTATTCCATCATGAACGCGCGTGTGCGGTGCGTTAGATGTACTCGGGGTACTTATCAGTTCTGGTAGAGCTCACGAAACCCCTCCTTAGGACCCCAACCCGGCTTGTATGTACTTCTCAACCCTGTTGGCACCGTTTTCATCATGAAACTCCCCTTCAAGTCATCACCTGCATCTCCGCGAAGGTCGTCGTCTTCTCTACCGTCAGAAGAGCCGGAAGCGGCTTGCGACCAGGGCTGACAATCTTCGTCGGAACCCTGTAATGGCGCAAGATCCTCGCTGGACATGTTGCTAACTGGCACAGATGCACTGGACTCGGAAGCTTGTACGTGAGGCGAACTGTTATGTGGTGGCTTCGGGAAGCCTCGAAGACGGAACAATTGATGTACGAGATGTAAAATATGTGGCACTCAGAAAGAGTGTAGCAGTGTTGAGGAGGATACGTGGACCTGGTCGTGTTAGCAACGGCAAACATCCATGCCGCGCTAGTCCTAATGTAGCACAAGTAAAAGAGAGATCACGGTGAAAGACGTGGAATTGAAGACAGGTGACCACACCTGGCTGCGACAGCAACGGCAAACAGCCCCGCCGCGCTATCTAACGTAGCACACATGTGCAAGTAAACAAGAAGTCACGGTGAAAGACGTATGTACTTGGACAAGATAGACACCACTCTATTGTTGAAATAGCATCGTGATGTCTACGTTATACCCAGCTAATTCCGTTGCAAGCGGAGCCTTTTACTTTGACAAGCTACATAATAAGGCATATAGTCCTCACGCGCGTAGGGTGGCCAAGTGCGTAGGCAGGACCCCTACAGGATGTTGTTTCGCACATTAGCGATAATAAAAGAACCATTAGAAACTCTAGGTAGAAGCGGTGTGTGGGCGCATGACACAACATGCAATTTAGGTAAATTAAGTCGCTAAAAAGGAAGGCAACAAGAAGTGTCCTGGTAATCTTTGTGTTAGAGGCCGTCCATAAATAAAACGAGAGAGAGAATATTACTTATGATTTAAAAGCATGCGAGGTAGCATAAAGGCTACACATATGCCTTACTTTAGAACCAAGCCTAATTCCGAGAGATGGTTAGATACAAGTAATAGGGTAATCACCTCGAAGCGATACATGCTTTTCGATGTTACACAAGCCCCACCGGTAGCGTGAATCTCATGAAGCTGCTGTATCGTAGGAACTTTCCTTAAAAAGTCCGAGGATGAAGTTCGTTATTCTATGCCTTAAGTGATAAGTATCTGATGGGTATCAGTGGGCTTATTGAAGAGCTGGTTTAAGGGTACTGCTGTAACGTAACTATTGCGGATGGTTTGAGAAGGGTAAAAGCGGTCCGGCAGAAGAGCAGCGTAATACATTCTCACTTTCGTTTGTAGGTGCGAAGCCGAAGTGAAGTCTTATTCGCTTCGCGTAGGTTGATTACATTACTAAATAGTCGTTATTCTGGGTATCTATCCTCTTGTCTAATTACAGCCTTCATTTAAACGCCGCTCGCATATCAATCATGTTTTGGAAAGTATAATATACATCAAGTGTTGTCGTTGTGGTAGAGTCGCAAGCCATGCGCTCAAGTGGTCCAAAACAACGGGAGCACGAAGAATGTAAGCCACCACACTTTTTCCGTTCCCTTGAACAGATGCACTGCGTCGCCCACGACAGGCGCAGGCGGAATGTCGGTTTCCGGTGCCGCCAATGTAGAGCTAGGCATAGCAGTGGTAGTCATAGTTGTGTGTTTGGATGTTCTGAGAACAGTAGCGCTCGTATACTCTGTTTCTGACGAGCCGGAGGTGGAGGTGGAGGCGGCGCTGGTCGAGCGCCTTCTAGTCGCAGTCTTTAAGGACGACGCGTAACTAGAAGAGGCCGATTGTGTCGTCTCGGATCGAGCCGGGCTTTGTGTGAAAGTGGGGTTCATTTCCGTAGTGAGTGTATGGGAAGATGTAGCGACCGCTGGGTGCGTTGTCAAAGGCAATAGACTTTGTTGCGTCGATTCTTTGGCAGTGGAGAAAGATTGAGCGAAACTGCTCGAAAGACTAAGCAATGGAGTTGAAACTGAAGTTCTCGTTTCCGAAGACGAAAGGTAAGGAAGCAGGGTCGTTGATGGTGTATAGCCGGAAGGTGTGTGTGCACATGAGGTTGGCTTGTTTGAAGAATACTCAGATGATAGCCTTGTTCCGGAAATAGACGTTGATAAAGCAGCACTCGGGGTGGGAATTGTACCGAGAGAAAGTGATAAGGATCCTGACGTAGTGGAGGCGGTCGCGTTTGATGTAGAAAAGGGTGAAATATAGGTGACTGTGATGATCGCGGTAGGATACGCAGATGATCCAGTGGATGTATCGGAAGGAGCCGGAAACACCGCTTTGATGGTATGGGAGGGTATTAAGTATGAAATTTCTGAAAAAAAGCTTGCAGATAGTGTTGAGGTTGTCGATGGGGTTGGGCAGGGTATAGTTTCGAATGTGTTCCCCGGCGAATGAGAACCGGACGGCGCTATCTCCGAAGGATGCGTATAGTTCCCGCTACTTGAAGATCTCGTATAAAATAAGACGGGAGTGGAAGTGGGTGCCGCAACCGTTGTATTGCGGGTGCTGCCGTCTACTGATGGAGAATATGCAGTGCTTTGTTCAGCACCAGATGGTGATGAGGACAATGGCAGAGGTATATTCGTGTCCGTCTCGCAAGGCTCCCCAGTTCGGGAAACTGATGGTATGGTATGCGTTGAATGACGGTAAGAGGGCCTGTAAGGGATGGATGCTACATCTGGGTCAGCATATGCGCCTATATCCAACACATCACGGTCTGTGCTGAAACACGCAGTATGAAACCTCTCTTTATGAATCTGTTTGAACATACTGTTGCTAATATGACTGTACTCATACATGCTGCCCAGTGCGCCGCTGAGTAGGGCTCCTAGCGACCACACAAATATTGATTCCCGCATAGTGGCTTCGGGTCTGTCTGGCTCCAGGTCCGCTGCAAAATGAGCGTTCGGTATTTATTAAGTGCTTCAAGGTACCTCTTTGCAGCCGAAACTTAATTGGAGATTAATTGTGAGTAATAAGAAATGTTAACGTCGTTATCCGAAATATCACTACATGGATCAATTTTTGGCGGTTGGGAAATCGGTGGTGGGTCGGGGCTGGGATCGCCAGCCTCGTTCAGGACCCTCCCACACTTCTTTGGTCCGACTATCATCAAATGGCATATTTTCATAGCTGATAACGAAATGCAGACTTGCGATATCCTTGATAGACTGTGCTGAATGCAAGTCGGAGCGTTTGGGGGTTGCAGTAGCGATGCACCTCTATAACGTCACAACTGAACGAGCATTTGATGCTCAGGCGCACGTGCCATCTCAGACGAGCTCTGAAATCTCGACGTCCGTCGAGCTGCGTATATGACACTGTCATTGAAATCGATTGCTCCAACTTTGATTCTGCTTAGAAAAATACTCTACTCTACGATCAAACATACATCCAAGCTAGCGTCTCTGGTCCCTAACCGGACGGACATTTATACGCTAGCTGGCACCCGAGCCATACCGTAGCTTGGCAGTTGGCGCGCCGCGTCACCGAACGCGCCACCCCACCATGCAATACCCCAACTTCAACGCGCTGCATCTCCACTAATATAGACCTAGTTACGGCCGCGATAGAAGTAATTAAATTATAAAAAATAAAAAAATTATAAAAGAATTTAATATTATATAATTTATACTAACACGCTAGTATAAGTATTTTATTAGCTAATAGTAAGTTCCTATATAATATAGCTAAAATATTACTTAATAGCAAGAATAAAAGCTTCTATAATATATTAAGCACTTTACTAAACGTAGCCTTTCTTTTATATAGTAAATAATATAGAGCTTTACCTTTATAGTAGCTAAAAAAATATTAGCTTATTATAAGTTAATTGCTTTATTTAGCGTTACGCTTAATGCTTAATATTATAATAAATAATTAGTATTAATAGTAATTATTACAAAGCTAATTCCCTAGCTAAATATAAGCTCTACTTTAATCTCCTATAGTAGATGATAGAGTAGTATTAGATTAAGGCTCGAGATATCTATAATATAGACGAGAAAGGCATCCTACTTGGCATCACCTCCCGCTCAAAGAGGATCTTTGATAGGCCTCTATACAAGAGCAAGGCTGTAAGGCAAGCTATCCAGGATGGTAGCCGCGAGTGGATATCGCTTATAGCCTGTATATGCGTCGACGGATCTGCCCTAGATCTAGCTCTAATCTATTAGGCTACCTCTATAAATATGTAATTAAGCTAGGTAGAGGATCTTAACCCTTAACACTATTAGGCCTTTATTACTATATCTAAATTTATCTCGTTAAGCAATTAAATAAGCCTTATATAGTATTAATAGGTGTTTATTTACCTTATAAAGTTAAAAGCTAGTTAATTTTATTAATTATTAATTCTTAATAGCTATAGAATTTATGTTACTATAGATTTTATTAACTATTATAATTATAATAGAATTATGTTAGCTATCTATTTACCTTATTTAACTTATATATTATAGCCTTTTAATATCTACGTGTTTAAGCCTTTATTAATAGCGTATTTAAATAAGCTGTTAGCCTTCCTATAGAATAGCTAAGGGCTAGCCTTTATTACTAAGAGAGACTTCTTTAGCCTATTTTAAAAGGTCTAAGTTAGCACTATAAGGTAGCTATTAATCCTTTAGGCTTCTAAAGCTATAGGTATTTCCCCGCTAGATCTAATAACTATCCTTAAGCAATTTAATTAGACTATACTTTTTAATTAATAATTATAAAAGAGCTTAACCTTAATACTTAGTGCTTTAGATTAGAGAAAGATTAACTAGCTACTAAAAGCTATTATTAATATAAAGGGTGGTAATAAGGCTAAGAAGCTAAGTTAAACTATATACTTAATTTTTATATAAAAGTAACTTCTAAAGTATAAAAATAAAGGTCTATAAGAGGCTCTAGTAATATAAAAGAAACGCTTAAAGTAAAGTAAACTTTTACCTTTTAATTAGCTAAATAAGTATTATAGTAAAGCTATTTTTTAGTTACCCTATAGCGTATAGTAGGTACGTAATTATTAACAAAAAAAATACTAAAGCGTAATAATTATAGCTTTAAAAAAGTAAGTAAGTAAAAGCCTGTTAAGCTAGCTAATAGCTTAAAATAAGGCTACTTTAGGAAAGGCTTATTATTTAAGTAATTATTAAAGATACACGTGTAAAGCAAAGGGCTAATAAAGCTACTAAGTAACGCCTTAAGTAATAGGCGTATAAGGTATAAAGTTAATTTTAAAAACGTATTAAAATATTTAAATTAGGTAGTAAGAATATCTTAAAGTCTCTTAGTAAAGTTATTAAGAAAAAATACCCTTAGTGTAAGGCTATAAATATTAATAAGGCCTTATTTAATATATCCGCCTTAAAGTCGCGCAGTAGCTAAATAATTAAAATACTAAAAAGATATTAATAATTTAAGTAGCTAATAATTATCGATAAACTTTAGAGACCTTAACTCTAGAAAATCGCGTAATAATATAATTGTAGGTGGCTTAGTAGCCTCATGTTGCTGGCCGAGCGATCATGTTGGGGTGGCGCGTTCAGTGACGCGGCGCGCCAACTGCCAAGCTATGGTAGTAAAAGAATATCCAAGATGAATATCCTCCTCTTCCGCTATCTTGAAACATTTGCTAGTGACTGTACAAGGGGGGTGCGCATGCGGATTGTCAGTGGGGCTGGCTTGCACAGATCGCAGAGAGATCTTTTGTATGGAGAAATCGGTGGCAAAACTGGTCCACATAACAATCCGCACGCGGTAACAATAACGCAACGACAACCTCTACACAACCGGTACCCTTTGCTGTTCCGGGCACAGTATCCCCCTTTATACCGGCGGATCTTTCTACACCATCAGCAAGAAGATGCGCCGTGATACTGCAGAGAAGTGCAGCTCGACCCAGGACGCCAACGTCTTTGGTGTTGCCGTTAGCGACGGACAGTGCTGGCAGATTAGCCTGGCGGAGGTCAAAGCGAAGTCCACGTTTGACGCCTTGTATGCGACTTTCCAGGACGTCGCACCAGGTGATGCGAAGGCGTGGCTGGAAGAGAATGGCGCTGTGCTGGTGACGGATGAAGCGGTCACCCAGACGATTATAGTTGTAAGTACCTTGTAGAAGGCGGCTGTAGAGAGTTGTTGCTGACGATACACAAGGACGAGGCTAAGGACGAGGCCAAGCGCGAGGCTAAGGAAGAGGCCAAGAACAAGGCTTAGATAGCTTGACGCCGAGATGATTCGACATCGGCGGAAGTAAGTCAGGCAATAGACGGCAGTGGGATACGCGGTTGATGAGATAGAAAGCAGATTTCCTTTTATTACTAAACTTATATCGTTTATTTAGACAAAAATTATTTAGACGCGTAAAAAAGATATTTAGACGCGTAGTATACCGAATCTTGGCAGCTTGTGCCGCACCTCAGCTCATGCCACACCCTAACAAGCTTAATTGGCCAGCAACTTTATACTGTAGATACACTAAAACGTGCTATTATTACAAGATCTCTTAGGGTTAAAAGTAATTAGGGCTATAAATTTATACTATTTACTTAGCTTATTAATATTTACTTAGTGTTCTAATCTAGCGGCCTTTACGGGTTAATAGTGTTAATACTAATAATATAGCCTCTACTACCTCTATAGCTCTACTAAATACTTTTATACGCCTAATAATCTGCTTATAAGGTATAAAAGGCATCTTAAAAGCTAATTAAGCTATCTTAATTAATTATTAGTATTATTTTTAGGCCCTGTAGGCCTATTAATTAAGGCGATTTTATATAGCTATATTAGCCTTCTAGCGCCTACGTGCCTTTTTATTAGTTACTTAAGTAATATATTTTTCCTTAGCTAATTAAGCCTTAAGTAGTTAATTAGCCTTATAGGCTTTTATCTAATTAGCTTTTTAATACTCCTTCTACTCCTTCTCTTAATTAAGTTAGTGTTAAAGATTACGTACCCTCTGTACTTTACTAAAAGACTAAAATATTACTCTACTATAGCTCTAATTAAGGGGTAAAGGCCTGCCTTTCTTAGAGTAGCGTTTCTTAGTAAGCAGGGCTTCTCGTAGGTGCTTATTCTCCTTATCTAAGAGCTATTTTTAGATAGTAATATAGTATACTATTTAACTTAGCTTCTTAGCCTAATTATTACCTCTTACACTAACAATAGCCTTTAAGAGTTAATTAAATTTACGCTAATTAGACGCGCTAAGGGCTAAAGTATTACTATTAAGTATATTTTAATTAGATAGTATTAATTAATAGAATTAATTAAGGATCCTCTATAAATTAAGTAGCTATATACTAGTAGCTTTAAAGGCACTAAGGATTAATTAAGGCCTTATTATATTAATTTAGGCCCTCTAGAAAAGTTAATAGAAGTCCCTTATAGTTATAGTAATAAGCCCCTAGCTAGTGTTAATAAATAAAGTAAGCTTATTTAAATACGCTGTTAATAGAGGCTTAAATATAAATATATTAAGAGGCTACAGCGTATAGGTTGCATAAAGTAGATAGATGGCTAGCAAGATCCTATTATAGTTATAATAGTTAATAAAATTTATAGTAACATAGGATCTATAGCTATCAAGGATTAATAATTAATATAATTATTAAGCTTTCTCCTTAGTAAGGTAATTAAATACCCTCTCTAGCTATGCTAGCCCTATCTAATTGTTGCTCTAGCTAGAATTAGATCAGGTGACAAAGGTGGATAGCTTGGCAGGGTTAATATCCTTAACCTAGGTATCCAGTATATTGCCAGCGGTGGATGGATAGATTAGGGCTGGGTCAAGGCAGCTCCCATCTGCACAGATACCTGCAATCAGGGATATCCAATCACGGGATCCATCCTGGATGGCCTGTCGTACAGTATGTGCCTCTTATAGAGGGCGATTAAATATCCTCTTTAACCTAGACAGGATACCAATCAGGAAGCCTTTCTTATCTATATTATATATATAACAAGCCTCTATTTAATACTAGCTAATTTTATCGCGTAGGAGGTTAAAGTAGAGCTTATATTTATATAAGGAATTAGTTACGTAGCGATTACAATTAATGCTAATAGTCTATTAAGATATTAAAAATTCCTTATTCTTAGTAGTAAATTAAATAACCTAGGTAATAAAAACCTCTTCATAAGCTATTATAGAGGTAAAGCTTTTAATTATCTAGCGTATAGGTAGTAGGCCCTATTTAGTAAGTATTTTAATATACTATAAGAGCTCTATCTCCTCTTTATAGCTAAGGTTATATTATTTAGCGTATCCGTCTTCGCGCGACGCTATAAGGCCTTAGTACTAGCGCTATAGTATAAATTCTATAATACTATAATTTTTCGCGACTTTTTTATATAAAAAAAATTCTCTTAGTTCTTACAATTTAATTGCCGTGATCGCGGCCTTAATTAAATCTATATTAGTAGAGATGCAAGGGGTTGAAGTTAGTGTTAATTATAGGTAGGTGTGGCATGAGCTAAGGTGCGGCACAAGCTGCCAAGATTCGGTAGAATATACTATACTACCCCGCGTAACTATCTGTCCCGTGTGACTATCTACCTAAATACTAAAAGTAGTAACTAAACTTAAGGCCATTACGCTTACGTATAATAGCTATTATTATAGCATTATTTTATGTTAAGTTTAATAGGCCTTTATTAATATAACGTTGTATACTATGTTACGAATTATATAGCGTGATAAAGCACTTTCCTTATTTAGTAGGTAGAAATTATTCTATAGTAGATATATATATCTATAGTTAATAAAATAGTCTTCTATAGCTATGTGTCTATCTTCCTTTAGAGTTGTAACGAGATTTGCCATAGCGCTAGTATTACTATAGACTAATTTATTAACGTCCTTAAATATTAGTTTAGCTTATGTTAAATTAAAAAGTGTACTTAATAAGATAGAATAATAATAGATTAATTAATAGATTATTATTATAGTTAATGTAGTATTATCTTAACTATATTTAGCTAGTTTAGACTTTTTTGCTAGTGTGCTAAGCCAGGTGGTCCCTACTTATGTAAGGGTGCTGTCAAGGATCTAACCTATACTTACGTGACTATAGTAGTCTGTGCTATTAGGGATTTAAAACCTATTACTCTATCCTACTCCCTCTCCTCCTTTATAATAAATTAAGTATCCTTAGCTAATAGCTTATTCCGCTCCGTGCTGTTACAGGCTAAGTATAGCTTAGATATAGAATTATTTCTACTACTATAGAGGTAAAAAATAGTTCTTATAGCTAGAGCTAGTTAATTTATATATAATTAAGAGTCTTAGTGTAAGAATTTTTAAATTTAAAAGTATTAGGATCTAAACAACCTATAAGTAATAAGGACTAACAGTGGTCGCCGTAAGATAACTATTAGTAGGACTATACTACCAAGGTCACGTAATGTACCATCCCGCCAGGTGTCCGATTACATGGCCCTTTGCACACGCAAAGGTAGCTGGCGCAACCCTACACAAAGAGACCTTGCCAGCAGTCTGGTTCATCCGCACAATTCCGGGCGGGACAAAGGGCAACTCTTCTTAATCAACGGAAATAGATTAGCGTATTAGTGTAAGACGTAAGGATATAAGAGCCTTACATTCTTACAGAAAGAGAGAACAAAAAACAACACTTTATACTATAATTTATCTTAATTAATCACCATCTTTTCATCTCATCAGATTACCCCTCCAATCTGACACCAGGACAAACCGGCTATGGATGGTATGCCATCCCGTGGATAGTATGCCACCCATGGATAGCAAAAGACCAGTGGATGGAAGGAATTTAATAAGTATATAAAGAGCTCAAATATCCCTTCTCGATATTTATATTCATTCTTGTTTATTAATCTATCGTTTAGATTTACTTAAGCCCTTATTAATTTAATTTAATATAACTTACTTTAATACTAGTACCCTATTAATTAGTATAAGCTATTAATACCCCTTTCTTACCTTACAGTATTCTTACCTAAGAACTAATCTTGCCCTTTAGGACTAGCTACCATACTAGGCTTAACAAAGAGTAGCAAATTAAGTATATTTTTTTTAAAAATATTTACCTATCCTTTTACTAGAGTAAAATAAAGTAACTATTATATTTTACTATTAACAATATCGCGACTAAAGAATTACATAAGCTTAGCTAAATAATACACTTAATGTTTATATAAAAGTAACCTTTAAAATACAAAACTAAGGGTCTATAAAGAGCGTTAAATAATAAATTATAGCATTAAATAAAGGGTGAGATTTTACCCTTAAAGTAACCTAAGGAGTAGTATAAAAGAGCGATTTTTTAATTACGTACTTAAATATTAATACCTTATAACGTACATGCATAGCGAGTGGCCGGGCATAGCGAGTGGCCGAAAATGCCAAGACCCCATCAAAACGTTCTACTACAACGCGATGTCTCAACAACGCAACAAACTACCTAAATTAAAAGAGGCTAGATTATAGCTTGCGCTTTAAGCTATCGAAGGAGACGCGCTACTTTTAATTTCACGCGCTATAGCAGTCTATAGCGTTACTAAAAGAACACTACGATAGAGACGCGCTAGAACTACCTTTCAACGCAACTACGCACCCAACTTAATAAGACTTACTATAAGACAGGAGCAGGCAATTGTGCAGTATATACTTAATCTAGATACGCAAGGGTTTCCGCCCTAGCTTGCTACTATAAAAGATATAGCTAATTCTTTACTAGCTGCACGCCATAACGAGCTAGTTAGTTAAAAGTGGCCTTACTACTTTGTTAAGCGCTAGCTAGAGCTCCAAGTCAAGTTTAATTAAAAGTACGACTATAAGAGAGCCCTCCGTGAGGATCCTGAGGTTGTACAGGGCTGGTTCTAGCTTGTAGAGAATACTAAAGCCAAGTATAGTATCCTAGATGAAGATACCTACAACTTTAACGAGACTAGCTTTATAATAGGCATAATATTAACAGAAGTAATTATTATAGGCTCTAAGTATTAAGGTAAGCTAAAGAGCGTGCAGCAAGGCAATTAAAAGTAGATAATAGCTATTTATAGCATTAACGCGATAGGGTGGGCGATCCTACCCTTTCTTATCTTTTAAGGCAAGCACCACCTCTCTGCCTGGTACTAAGAGAAGGATCTACCTCGCGACTAGGTTCTCGCAGTCTCTAAGAATAGCTAGACAAATAACAAGCTTAGTCTATAGTGGCTAAAGCACTTTAACGCGCATACAAAAGAGCGTACTATTAGTAGCTATTAGTTATGTATTATTAATAGCCACGAAAGCCATAACTCGCTCAAATTCTAGCAATACTATAAGGATAGGAAGATTATCACTCTCTGTATACCTCTATATTCGTCGCACCTCCTGTAGTCACTAGATGTGGGGTGTTTCTCGCCGTTGAAGAAGGCATATGGGCGCCAAGCTAAGGATCTAATGTGCAACTATATTACGCATATTACTAAAATTAAGTTCTTACCTTATTTTATTACTACTTTTAAAGCTATAATAACTTAAAGTAATATCTAAGGAGGCTTTTAAGGCGCTAGCCTTATTCCCTTTAACCTAGAAGTAGTAATATTAAAGCTTAACGTTTGTCTGCGTACGCCTTCGCCTTCTACTATACGCGATAGTACGTGGCAGTCGTAGACGCCTAGCAACACCCTAGAATTAGGGTCACAATTAACGCTGGTGAAGGAGAGGATTTAGAGGCACCTAGATAGTTCCCTAACAAGTATAGTTAAGGCGGTTAAAAAGCTCGTAAAAGGCGCTAAGCTAATAGCGTATTTTCTAGTATTAATAATAAAGCGTAACGCTGAGCTTTAAGCCACTAATAAGGCTACTACACGACGTAAATTACATAAGAGAAAGCAACTATAGCAGGAAGGGGTCCTTATAACTACTAATAGCTAGTAACTAGCTACCCTAAAGGACTTTACGGCGCGTAGTAATAAGAAGAAGGCGAAGAAGAGGGTGCGCGCTAATAAAGGCAAATTAACTTAACAGCGCTATAGACGCTGCGGCGAGGCTAGGCATAATTCGCGCACGTGTAAAAAAGAAGTAGAAGTAGATTCTAAGTAGATTGGCCTACTACAATTTCTTATTACTATTTGTGTGCGTTCTGTACTATTGTGTAGAGTGTAGATTTTGATGGGGTCTTGGCATTTTCGGCCACTCGCTATGCCCGGCCACTCGCTATGCATGTACGTTAATTCTTTTAGTTAATAAACGGCCTTTAAGAAATAATTATAGCTCTAAAAAAGCTAATAGTTATAAATATAAAAAGCTAATAAATATCTTAAAGCTTATTTACTTTAAAAGAGGCGTATTACGCAAGTAGTAGCTAGAAATACGTATACTAAAAAAGCGCTAATTAGGTTACTAAGTAATACCTCTATTAATAGGCTTTATAAGGCTTAATAATAACTTTGAGGACGTTTTAAAATTGCTAAAAAGGTAAATTAGAGAGCCTTAAAAGCTACTTATAAAGTTATAAAGAAGATAAAATCTACGCTAGCATCTACACGCGTTAATAAAATAGTATTTATACTATTAACGCTATTATTACGTAAAGACTAAATTATTAAAATACTAAATAAATATTTATAATCTAAGTTGCTAGCAATTATCTATAGACCTAAGAAACCTTTTTACTAATAAATCTTGTAATAATAGCTCTTATGTGGAGCTTTATACCTTTATATTGTTGACGTCGCGATTATGTTAGGGTTGCGCATTGAGTGATGTTGCGCACTGACTGCCGAGACTCGATACCGTGTCTTGGTGGTCAATGCACGCGCAACACCAAAACTAAGGGTAGTAATATAAGGCTATAGAGGCCTATATAAAAGCAATTATTATAAGAATTTCTGTAGTTAAGGTCTCCTAGACCTGTTAATAATTACTACGCGATCATAGCATTACTAGCGTAAATACTAATGTCAGATAGAATAAGCTGCGGTGAGGTCAGATCTGTACAATCGAGCAGGGACCACTTGGCTTGGCACACTAGCAAAATATCCGAAACCAACTAAACACAGTGGACAATACAACAAAAAAAAACAATAAATACTATTAAGTTGTATTAACATCTACTTATTATACCATCTGACAATTAAGAGTCTTACTACCCTAACTGATACAATATGGCGCAACTCTCAAACCGCGATTCTACGGTACACCTGAACACCTCCGCAGACCACAGGGGGTAGAGAATACAACTCTAGGCAAGATGCGTAGTACATAACATTTAGGATAAAGTTAATCTAAATTTAACTACGCTATTAACCCCGAAACCGCTGCTAATAAGGGCTCTAGTTGTTACTAACTACGCGCCAGCCGCGAATATTAAAGTCCTAATAAGACTAACTAAACTATTAGCTAGAGGCTAGAAGGCTTTTAAAGAAGACCTTAAATACTATAAGATCCTCTTTAAGCAATATAAGAGCGATTAACATAAATATAAAAAGGAGTAATTAAGCCTTCAGCACATCGTTGCGTTTATCTAATTAACTATGTCACCGCACCTACTACGCACATGTTGCCTGCCAGACAAGCCACTACGATAGTGGATTACCAATCTGCAGAAGACAATTAGCATAAGCGACTAACTCGAACGAGAATAAGCACGTACTAGATACCGTGCGGCACTTAAGCTAATAAGAAGCCCTTAATAATAAGATACTTAACTAGCTAAGTACGACAAAGTAGCTGCGGAAGCAGAAGCCTTCTAAGTTGCTAAGCTATTATAAATTAATATGATTATAAAAGACTTTATAGATGCCGTAAACAAGGTTGCTCCTATATAGTCTACGAATTTTTAAGATAATAGTCGATTCGCGGCCAGCATAGATTGAAAAGAGATAATATAACGCTTCCGAGAATATATAATAATAAATTATCCCCTTAGATCAGGGAAACACAAAGCATTTGTGTCTAATAATATATTATTTTTCGCTGAAGGTGGTGCACCTACTTAGGGTAACGATAGGGACGCCTATCCTGCCAAAAGCGCGTTATTAAAATAAAACTAGGATAGACCTTGTAATTAACGTATAGCGGGCAGGAAAACCACCACGCTTAAATAGCTTGCAGATTTAGAGCCTACTACTATAAGAGGAGCAAAATGCCCTGCGTGTAGACAACGCCATAGTATAAGGGACTACTATTATGTTAATCTAGACAAGGCTCCTAAATAGTGGAAACTAAACGAGACTATTAGCGAGCTTATATAATTTAAGCGTAAGAAAGACGCAACGTTCTAGGGGCTAATTTATAGATAAAGTAGGACCTAATTAAGAATACTAATTACGAAATAATCGCACACTCTAACGCCCGAGATCCTTAAAGATTAACTAGAGGGCCAGAGAATTACTGCTACTAAAGCAGCTTTTAACTTAGCAGTAGGAGGGAGAGATACTACTAACTATCTACTATAAAAGTTGTTTATCTTTAACTTAGGATTAACCTGCTATATTACTAATAACCCTAATCGCATTTACAGTTTCCGACTACCACTGCCCGGAGACTATATATGGGCCGGAAATTCCAAAGTGTGGATTAGAGGATATAGGTCTATTGACCTTACTCTAAAGAACAACACTAGAATAATAAAATTAACTTTACAAGATATGGCTATTTGCCTAGACCTACTATATAACTTAGTGTTATTCTAACTGTTAAGGCATAAAGGGATCTGGTAGGACATATAAATAGACCTAACTACTCTCTAAGGAGCTGAGAACAGAGCCATTAGAATTATAACTAAGATATTTAGACAGTGGGTGCTGGAATACAATCCGCTACCACCTGCCACATATCACACACATAAGATTACTACAAGAACTAAAAGAGGACCGTAAAAGGCCTTAGCTATGCTGTGGCATAAAAGACTAGGACACCTAGGCCTAGTGGCTATTAAATACCTAGTGTAGCAAACTGAAGGGGTGCGTGTTAAAGGTATTATAACTATAGAATGCAACTTATGCGGGAGAGTAAAGTCCAGACGGTAGATAAGCCGCGCCCCACGAATAAACGAAGATAGACCTGGAGAGAGGCTTAGCATTAACTTCCACACATACGAGATCTAAGGAGTTACTAAAGAGAAGAGTTAATTATTAATTACTAATAAGTTTTTAGGCATGCAATAGGACCTCTACTTTACAGATTACTAAATAGTAAAGTTAATTATTAATGCCCTTTTAGTATTTATCTTATTTCTTAAGAACCACTACAACATCTCTGTTAAGACTATTAAAGCAGACAACGAGATCGCTATAGTTAAACTAGAAGTTAAAAAATAGTTAACAACCTAAGGAATAATTGTGGAGCCTTCTGCACTAGATACACAATTATAAAATAGAGGCACAGAACGCTTAGGGGGTGTGAACAAGGAGAAAGCTCGTGCCATGCGACTTAATGCCAACCTATCCTGGGAGCTGTGGCCTGAGATTACAAGAGCCGCTGTATACCTCTATAATCGAACACTAAACTATGCAAATCACTGGAAAACACCATACGAGATATTCTTCACACGAGTCGCTTTTAGCAATGGGATAGTTACGTTACTACGAAAACCTAACATTATACACTTAAAAGCGTACGGCTGCAAGGCATTTGCAATAACTAATAATACTCACTAAGGCAAATCACGCCTACAACGTCTTAACCTAAAGGCATGGATTAGTTATCTAGTTAGATACCGATTATTAAATATCTACCGAATATGGATACTGTCACTTGGCAAAGTAATAAGTACCCGGGACGTTATCTTTAACGAAGAGTTAGTATTTAACAGGAAAATTAAGAACCTTATAGATAGTCTTATGCATAGCACGCTTCAAGAAATAGTAATGCACGTAAGAACTATTAAGTTACTAACTCCTACCTAACAACCACAAACAGACTCCTTTTATAAGGATAAAGCCACTGTAGATTTATTAGAATAATAAGATGAAGCAGATCTACTAGGCTACTATTAAGGAAGGAAGATTAGGGATAGCTACTTAACTCCTTTAACTACACCGCTACTTGTCGCGTTACTTGCACAGTTAATAGCTAGAGACTAAATAAGTCTAACGTAATAAGCGTCCTCTATAACTATCCCTTAGGCAGCAGCTTTTATGGCGGGAACCTAAGCCAGCCGTGTTAGAAAATATAAAGAAGAAGTTATAGATAAGGCTAAGATAATAAGAATGCTCGCTAAAGGCTTAAAGCCCTATTAAAGTTAACTTCTACCTCTACTAACGTGCCGAACTAAGCTTAAGGATTACCTAATAGGCGAGATATTCTAAATGGCTAAGCAAGTGCATCTTATAAGCTACTAAAAAATAAAATTATAGTTAGAAATTCTAGTAAAGAAGATTAAACTAATAGGACAGTAGATCCTTAACTATATATAAGTATACACCTATAAACTCGACAAGCACTATCGCTTGCTGAAGTGTAAGGCGCGACTAGTTGTCTAAGGCGATTAGTAACGAAATATTACCTTGTAAGACACTTACGCAGCCACGCTTGCTAGCCGGTTATTCTGAATAATGATGGTAATAGCAGCTTACTATGATATGGAGCTCACGCAGTACGACGTCACCAACGCTTTTGTCTACGCAATAATAGATCGAGAGGTGTACATGAGAATGCCTCAGGGTTATTAGAAGCCTGGAACAATATTGCAAGTAAACAAAGCACTATACGGCCTTCGCATTTTACTACTCCTCTAGCAGAGAGAATTCACGATAACGCTTAAAGCGCTAGGCTTCTAGATAGTGCCTTACAAGCCGTGCTACTTAATTAAAGATAGAGTTATTATATTTTTTTACGTCGACGACATTATACTCGCGTACTATAAGGACAAAGAATAAGAAGCTTAATAAGCAATTAAACGCTTATAAGATAAGTATACTTTTACTAGAGGAAACAACCTTTAATGGTTTCTTAGCATAGAGGTTGTACGGGACTAAACAAGCCGCAAGATTTAACTATCACAGGCCTCCTATTTAGACAAGATTAGCCGACTAGTAGATAAGATAAATATTTAATATAACACTCTAATGGCTGCGACTGAATTACTACTAAGGAAAGGGTTGGCAACACTAACTAAGATTAATAAATTTTAACGTAAGATTGGATCGCTGCTCTTTGCTATAGTTACTACCAGGCCAGACATTGCCTTTGCAACATCACGATTAGTTTAATTTCTGTTAAACCTAGGGACTGAGCACCAAGACGCAGCAGACCGAGTTCTCCTATACCTTTAAAGCACAAAGTAGCGAGCCCTATAGCTTAGAGGTAATACTAGACTTTAGATTGCAAGCGATGCATTATTTACTAATAATACAATAGACCGCAAGAGCTCTTAAGGTTACGCTATTAAGCTTATTAGCGGTCTTATTGCCTAGAAAGCAAATAAACAAGATACTATAATAACATTAACTACTAAGGCCGAGCTGCTGGCTCTCTCTTAGGTAGCTAAGGAAGCACTCTTTGTCTTAAGACTGCTTTAAGAACTTAAGATTAAACTAGACGCGCGCATAGTCACTATTTAGTGTAATAATAAACAAACTATACGCCTAGTAACTAAGGAGGTTTCCTGCCTCTAAACTAAACTTTGGCATGTGGACGTCCACAACCACTAGATCCGATAAGAAGTATCTATAGGCAGGATTAAGGTGGAGCATGTGTAGTTAGCAGATATGATTACTAATAGCCTTATAAAGGTGCTCTTTAAAAGCAAGTGGGAGGGTTTTCTCTAACAACTTAGATTAGTTAATGTAGAGACTAAGGAGGTAACAAATACTGTGCTTCTTAAGGAGATTTAAGAGCAACTTAAAGACCTTATAATTACATAAGTGCTAGCTTAAAGAGTTTCTAAGCTAAAGGGGTGTGTTAGATAGAATAAGCTGCGGTGAGGTCAGATCTGTACAATCGAGCAGGGACCACTTGGCTTGGCACACTAGCAAAATATCCGAAACCAACTGAACACAGTAAACAATACAATAAAAAAAATAATAAATACTATCAAGTTGCATTAACATCTACTTATCATACCATCTGACAACTAATTACTATATTAGCGCGTATAAATGCTAGCGTAGATTTTTTTCTTCTTTATAACTTTATAAGTAGCTTTTAAAACTCTTTAACTTCTTTTTTTGGTAATTTTAAGACGTCCTTAAAGTTATTATGAAGCCTTATAAGCCTATTAATAGAGATATTACTTAATAGCTTAATTAGCTTTCTTTTTAGCGCGTGTATCTTTAGCTACTACCCGCGTAATACGCTTCTTTTATAATAAGTAAGCTTTAAGCTACTAGCTAGCCCTATAAGCTTTTACTTATTTACTTTTTTAAAGCTATATTTATTAGTCCTTAGTATATTTTCAGTGTTATATTAATAATTACGTGCCTGCTATATACTATAGACTAATTAAAAAATAGCTTCTCTATAATACTCCTTAAGTTAATTAAAAAGTAAAGGTCTGTCTTGCTCTAAGTATATCTTTTTAGTAATTAGAGCTTTTTATAGGCCCTAATTTTCGTGCTCTGTAAGCTAAGCTTATATAATAATTAAGTATATAATTTAACTTAGCTTCTTAGCCCCGTTACTAGCCCCTATATTAATATAGGCCGTTAGAAGCCTGTTAATATTTCTTTAAATTAATATACTAAGTACTAAAACTAAGCTTTTTTATAATTTTTACTTAGGTAGATAAGCGCTATTAAATTACTTAAGAATAATTATTAAATTTAGTTGCAAGATACCTATAGCTTTAAAAGCCTAAAGTATTAGTAGCTACCTTATAGTTCTAATCTAGATCTCCTAAAATAGGCTAAAGAAGTTTTTTTTTTTTAGCAATTAAGACTAGTCCTTAGCTCTTATAATGGCAGGCTAAAGGCTTAGCTGAGTAAGTAGGTAAGAGAGACTTAAATATATAAATATGAAGTAGCTACAACGAATATATTAAATAAGGGTGGAATATAGCTAAGAGGATCTTATTCTAGTTATAATAGTTAATAAAATTTATAGTAACGTAAAATTTGTAACTATTTAACATAAGTAGTTAATAGGCTTATTAAGCTTTCTTCTTAGTATAGTAATTAAATACCTGCTATAGCCATGCTATACCTATTGTGAGGTTTGATGTTTGCCACTGAGCTGATGGCTTGTTTTCCTTTTGTTTGTTTTTGATGTTTGCCACCGAGCTGATGGCTTATTTTCCTTTTGTTTGCTGTTTGCCAGTTATCTAGGATGTTTGCGCCTGGGTATATAGGAGATAGCTTACCTCTAGTGGCAGAGGGGGATATACATGAGTTATTTGGTTCACACCTATCCAATTATTTAACTAGTTAAGGGTAGATAAGGTAATAAACGCTATATAGTATTAAGGATTAATTTTTCTACCTAGCTTAATTATAGGCTTTAAAAGGTAGACTAATATATAAGTAATAGATCTAAGACTGATCTATTAGCGTATATATATATAATAAGCAAAATTTATTTCTATTTACTATCCTAGGTTAATTGCTGTACGCGCTTACTTATACAATAAAGTCTACTAAAGATCTTTTTTAAGCAGGAGGTAATACTAAGTAAGATACCTTTTTTATTTATATTATAAGTATACTTAATTTAATGCTACTTAATCTTATACTATAAAAGATTAAAAAAAGTTTATACTTAGCTAGAGAATTAGCTTTATAGCGTTTACTATTAATACTAGTTATTTATTAAGATATTAAAGATTCAGCATTGAGCCTAGTAAAATAATTAACTTATACTAAACTAATATCCTTTTAGGCAAAAATAGACGCGAAGCTCTATATTATTTATTATATAAAAAGAAGGCTATATTTAGTAAGGCATTTAATATATTATAGAAGCTCTTTTTCTTATTATAGGTTAAAATTTCAGTAGTTATTATTCTTAACTACACGAGACTAGGTTTTAGTCTAATATCTTCTACTTAACGTAGATTACTTAACGCTATACTAACGTGCTAATTCTATATACGTAAATTTTTCTTTAAGTTTTAGTAATTTAATAGCACTAATCGCAGCCTTAACTAGATCTATACTAGTAGAGTTATTAGGTATTAAAGATAGCGTGTGTTGGTGTTGCGCGTGCATTGAGTTACGACGTGCATTGACCACCAAGACACGGTACCCTGGTCTGCCAAAAAAAAAAAAAAAAAAAAGTCCAGAACGGCGCTGCTCCCCTCCGTAAAAAACCACATGCGCAAGAGGAAGGTCCCCTTGGGAAAACTACATTATAGTATTTACCTAAAATACATACGATTGATGCTTTATACATTGCCAGGGGCTGGAAAGAAGGGTATATCCAACGAGCCCGTAAATGCTGCTGAAAACGACCGCTAAATATTTACGCCAAAAAATGCAGAAATTGTCGGCCGTAATGTTGACCAAGCTCATACGTCGGTTTCGATCTGCAATCAGACAGCATAGCCTCCATCTAAATTCCTCATCTCGGCTTCTTTCTCTTCTTTTGGAACTCTGGGCAACATGAAGCAACTGGCCAACAACGCCAGACCTGCCAAAACTGCCATTGATATCCAGACACTTTTCAGTGACTGGACATACATGTCCGCGATCATTACCTTCGCCGAACCCTGTCCTCCGGGCGTGGCTCGAATACGGACGAGTAGGGAGACCGAGTCATTTGCATAAACCCTCGCAAAGTTGTGATATAAATCGTTGGTGTCGAGGTGACGGAATAGCCTATTTTCAAAGATGCATGTTGCGAGGGCGACGCCGAAGGATCTCCCCATGTAATGGAACCAAGAAGTGTTGGTTACGGCTCTCCGCTGTTTTTCATCGTCTCGCTCCCGACCAGCAATCAATTCGGAAGCGGTATGGAGACTTGGGAATAGGATGCCGATCCCGGAACCTACAACGACTGCGATGGCTCCCAACATCCCATCAGATGAAGTACGGGAGTAGAAGGTGGTCATGGCAATACCAAGCAGTAAGAGGAACCATCCCAGCCAGATGGCGTAGAGCCAGGCGTTCCACCTACTGATTACAATGAATGTAGCAAAAATAAGGATCACGAGTGGAACGGTCCAAGGAAGCCAACGAACTCCCGCAGGTAGGTCCTTTGTCCCGGCCTGAGCGACCCCGAAATAGAGGGGCTGTAACGGCGTCAGTCTACGATCACACGCATCGTTCAAATATCATGCTGACTTACCATAAAGAACACAAAGGCACCGATGATGCATCCCTGTATCATCGTTCCAAAATACATGCCCAGGCTTGTGAGGTCCATAAAACCGTCGATAGAGATCATCGACTGGAAAGGCGCGAACCAGGACCAAACACAGAATAAGATGATGCCGATAAGTCCGAACTGAATTGGGATGAGCGTCCGCGGGCTAGACCAGGCGTATGAAGTACCCCCCTGTTATTGTTAGAGCAGTCACCGGATATCAGCGCCCTCGCTTGACTCCGCTCCCCAGACAATGTCCGAACACTACACCCAAACCGCAAAAATACTGTGCAAGGAAAATTCTGGAACCTGCACTTACCCAGCTAATGCCCAAAAGGATGGAAATGAGCGAACCGGTCATGAGTACGAACCCTGCCCAATCGATCTGCTTGATCTCATAAATTTTGTCGCCATATTTGGTGGCCTTCAATTTCGCAAAGAAAGCGAGTACTAGGAGGGAAGAGATGCCAAACGGTAAATTGAGCCAGAAAATCCAACGCCACTGACTTTGTTCGGCAAGTGCTTCACCCACGGCCGGGCCAGTCAGAGCACCGATAGCCCACCTGTTCCCGTATTAGCATTCGACCAGGCTGAGAAGGAGACAATACTTACACCAGGCCAAGTACAGCAGACCATCTGCGCTTGTCCAGTGGAGAAACAAGGTCTGTGACAATTAAATCCGAAAGAACGAAAACGCCACCTGCGCCAATGCCTTGTATGGAGCGCCCGAGTAGGGCGGTACCCATATCGGGGGAAATGGCCGTTACTAGCGACCCGATGATGAATAATGTCAATCCGGCTAGCAACACAGCTTTTCGACCGAAAATTTCGGCAAATACCGAGTATAATGGGATGAAAGCGGTGGCTGCTATAAAAAATGAGATGCCCAGCCAGAACGTGCTCACGGAGGACCCATTCAGTGCTACTGCGATAGTCTGTCCGTTGTCAGTAGCATTCGGTGTTGAACAAGTTTCTGGAACATACCGGCAGCGCTATCGAGATTGCCGTCGCATCCCAAGCCATAACAAGGTTGACGAGAGCCAAACAAACGCCTGTCGCGTAAAATCTCCAGTCAACCTCCAGTGCAACGCCTTTGAAGTGTCGAACCTCTTTCTTGAGCTGAGGTCTGCTTTTCGGGATGCTTTCGAAGCTGACCCCTCTGCTACTGGGTGTTCCTGGTGTCCTCCTGCCAGCGCTGCTAGCTGCACTCTCATCTCGTGCGTGCTGGCTGGTACTTCTACTGCTCCCACTGCTCTTGCTACTCCTAGTACCTTTACTACCCGCAAAACTCTTCGGAATCTTGTGTCCAAAGGACCCCTTCTTCGTATCTCCTCGGCGAACCTTTGAGTTCAATTCTCTTGTGCTTCGTGCTTCAGAGTCGAGGGCTTCGAAAGTGAAGCGGTCAGGTACAGGTGTCTTTCTGGGCTCCTCCAAGAAATGAGACAAGCGATCAGACTCGGCTCTCGTAGGTACTGCGAACTGCAAGTGCGCTCGTTGCTTCTCAGAGAGGTTGGCTATGAATTGCGCCGCGCCAGCTGGTTCGGGTGTAGGTGTCTCGTTCCTCGACGGGCCTCCGGGAGTAGGAGTTTCAACCCGTGAAGGAGGTAGTGCAGACCCGATAGGTGTCGGTGTTCCATTCCGCGCCTGCGGGAACGCAGAATATGTTACCGGTTTAAGTGCGGGAGATTGGTCCAAAGAGGGCGACGATTTCGCCTGAGGTGTTGGGGAGTTTTTGTGCTCTGGTCTGGATATCGCATGGTGACCAAATTCGGGAGATCCAACGATATTTTCTGTTTTAGGTCCTTCGTCCTTGGGCGATGGTACTGGTGCAGCCAAATCCGGACTCATCGTCAACGTCTCGTTATTACGACATGATACCATTCAAGTCAATTAACACGCAGCCTTCCAAACGGTGAAAGATCGAGAAAAGATCAGATCTGTCCGGGGACGTATAATCATATAGTCCGGCCTTTGTCGCGCTTCCTACTCGTCTTCCTATCCTTCGGACTTGCACGTCCTGCGTTCTAGCGCCATCCGGTGCGTGGCAACACCCCTGTCGTCACCCAAATGGGGCCACGATCCCACGCTATCCTTGTGGCACCAGTCCGTACACCAGCATCCGCAATGTGTTTAAGAATAGGCGTTCGTTTCGAGTTATTTAATTGGTGCGATGCTGGTACCACGAGGCCCCGCGCGAAAGGGCCACCGTTCCAACGTCCCCACCTGGCTTGATGTGCAAACGCAGGTACCGGACGATAATGGCATGAAAATTGTCCAGAAGGACATCCGGAGCGCACGTGGCCAGCCAGTCAAAATTAGTAAGTGTTGTCTGGTCCTCGTATGTTGCTTTGCGCATGTACGCCAGGGCGGATACGCTCTACACTGCAGCCTCGCGCGCACCACATTGCAGATCCTCGTCCCAAAATAACACCAAAGTCGCTTTCCAAGAGGAGTCTCACCGGCGTGGGTCACCCTCACTACCTTTACTAATCGCCAGCGCGATTTTGGAGGGGCTTGACCACACCTTCGGGAACGCACACAAGCACAGCCATGCAAACGTTCTGTGTACAATCCCGATCGGTCTGGCGTCGCCGCTTCAGCACACACCACGCCAAATGTCCGGCCCAGAGCAGATCGGCGCCATCCCTCATCCTTTCAAACGCTTACCCAAGTCTCCGTGTCACCGCAGCGATCACCACGCGGTGATGGCACTAAGATGGTTTAGGTATAGCGGATCCCATTTTGGGCTGACCGATCGGACTTGAGGCTCTGCGGCGCTGCGCGCTTACATGAGCATACACCCTCAGCCCTAGCATGGACCGAGGATATATGATTCCATCATAGCAGGAAGCCGACACCCATATTGAATTTTTTCAGGCCAAACTGGTAGCAGCGATAGCACCGTCACAAGTATTGGACCATATAAATATGTCCTTCACTCGCCTCATTGAGACAAAAGAAGATCGTCTAGGTGGGCTGAAGGGACGGCGATCTCCGCGATATCTGTCTTGGCCCTCTTTGGACGCACATGGTCGGAGATTCCACAGAGAATTCAACCTCCTCCGCTCACGCTGAGTCACCTGAGCTATAAAACGTGACTGTCGGACGTAATTGCGGCCGTAGTACTATTTGGACGGATTAGGTCTTTGTTAGTATATTTAGTAACATATTTTTTTAAAGCTTTAAACTTTGAATGCAAGTTAAACCCTGCATGTTGTTTACAACCTCCCGAATAATTTATGTATATAATAATAGCCTTCCTGTGGTGCAGCACCCTTTACTTTTGATTATTGGTAATGCTTCCGCGTTAGTTGATTGGAGACCTTTTCCTTACTACTATCTACTGCTATTTTTGCCCTTACTATTTAGCTTCTTTCTTGATAGCGTTTAGTGCCTGACATAAAACTTCTTGATGCCTCCTGACTTGTTTATAGACACTTTGACAGCTTTTCGAGCTTCTTCGCCCACGTGATTTCGCAATTTACCAATGCCAGTTGACAATCTTCTCGCCCTCGTACATAGCGCACACACTGTCACAGAGTCAGTGCCTAGCGGCAAGTGCGCAACGCCTCTTATCCACTGGCCATATTCCCTAGGAATTCAGCGACGAAGGGCACCGCAAATCAGGGCGCCGGCACCCGTAGCCCGGCCCCGACATCTAGCAATTGGAACCCAGAGCATCCGAATCGATATGCTAGCTGGATTAAAACTGTAGACCAAGTCATTATCAACTCTTACTTGGCGGTGTGAATGGACAACGGTGGACGTGCCTCGGTTTGGTCTTGCGAATCGCCATAGACGCCGCCACTGTACAGGTGGGTCTAGCGTTGTAGCACCTGATCTTTCGAGGGCGGTACAGATTTCAAGCAGTAGGCGCTCTTTTTCGGGTATATGGTACGTCCGCCGTGAGTTGCTAAGGCGCGGGCGCTTGCCGCTTGATCCCTAAGAAAGGTGCTTCGCTTACGGTCAAGCCCTCGTGCAAAGCTGGTGGTATACCTCGCAAATTGTGACCCGAATGGTAGGATGGGAGCGGGCTTGAGTTCCCCGCCATCCAATATGCTTCTGTCCTGGTTCCGACGCGAGATCTATCAACCGTACAGTCGGGTGTCGAAGAAAACGGTGGAGTGCACATGGAGCGATGGAATTGTAGGCATGGTCACAAGGGAGAGTAGCTTGCATTTAAGAGCGCGGGAAGTAGGGCAGCATTTGCTACGCTTTGGTGGTCAGTGAATGGTGACACAGCCGAGCACTGGCGGCTGCCAGTTGGTCTTTCGGTTCGAACAAGCGGGGAAACGCGCCAACGTGAAGATCCCCACTACGCAGCCATTAACACTCAGTGACCGTGATGCTTATATGTCTGTTGGCCGCTTTTCTATTTCAAGCAATCGAAGATCTAAAGCGTAGATGTTCTTTCATTTCGGCTTGTGGTCCTTTCTCCCACCTGCCTCGCACTTGCGTCATTGAGCAGTATTAACCTCCAAAAATGTCCTCAGAGCAGAGAAGAATCGTCAACGTCGGCCTAATCGGTTGCGGGGAAACTGTGCAAGTCGCTCACATTCCAACCCTCCTGTTCATGCGGAACTGGTTCCGCATCACATTCCTATGCGATGTTTCCGGAGCTACTGTGAAGCACTGCTCCGAGAGCATACCGTACGAAGTCCAGACCACCCCGAGCCCACAAGAGCTATGTGCCTCGAGAGAAGTCGATGTCGTCTTGATCGCTAGCTCTGATGAATACCACGTGACTCATGTGATTATAGCGCTTCAGCAGGACAAGCATGCATTGGTAGAAAAACCGCTGGCATTGATGCAGCGAGATGTTCAGGCTATTATAGAGGCGGAGAAGAAGAGCAAGGGTAATGTGATGGTAGGATATATGCGGCGATATGCCGTGCCGTTTGAGGATGCCATCAGAGAGAAGATCGGTGGCGTTGACAAGATTCTGTATGCGAGGGTGAGAGGTGAGAGATCCGGTGCACGATTTAGACGACAGATCTGACGGTGGCAGACATCATTGGCCCGAACTCCGCTTTCGTGTTGCAATCCGGCACCTTTCCGAAGAAGTTCATAGATTTTGATCAAGAAGATGGAACAGACAAGAATAACCGAGCCAAAGAGATGGTCAAGACCGCGCTGGAAACCGAAGCTGGAGGCATCGCCGTGACTGAAGATTCCACTCGCATGTGGAGGCTCTTCGGTGGCCTTGGATCCCACGACTTGTCAGTCATGAGAGAAGTGCTCGGCATGCCAGAGAAGGTCGTCGGGTCGTCAATAGGGTTTCCCTTTTGGAAGTGCGTAGCGGCTCCTCAATGTGGGGACTCGTGCTGACAATCTGCTTCCCAGCGTGCTCTTCAAATACTCTGGGTTCACAGTCTCTTACGACTCCGGTATCGACGACATCCCTCGATTCTATGCGCACATTGAAGTATATGGAATGGCAAAGACGGTGAAAGTACAGTATGACACTCCGTACGTCAAAGGTTTGCCAGTCACCCTGCATATCTCCGAAAATGTAAGTATGTAGCCAAATTTTGCAAGTACGCTATATAACTTAACTATAATAATAAATTTTTTAAGACTATATATAAATAAGAACTTAAGTATATAAAGTACATAATGAACTTCTACGCAACGGTATAAGAATTTATTAAAATTAATAAAAATTAGTTCGTGCTATAGAAAGAGTTCTATAAAAACTTTAGGAATATTAACTTTAGATAACAGGCACCGATAGTCTGTAGGACGCAACTAAAGGCACCTTAATAATAGTAACGTAACTCTTATAGTTATTAGCTTATAAAATAAATATAGTTTAATAATCCAAAAAGGAGACAGAAAAGATTATAGGCCATTAAAAGCCTATTTAAGAACGTAACTCTAATATAACTTACTAATTAAGGACTAAGACGCGTACGTACTTTATATATAGTAAATACTAAGCATAGAATTATATATTAACTAAAAAGAAAAGAAAAGAAAAGTATACCTACCTAAATATTAACTTTAAGATCACTTAATTAATCTAGACGAGGGGAAAACGACATCCTTTAGACTACTATATAATATAACTGGAAAGGAACTCTATTAAGAAAACGTATTTATTAAGACAAACCTTAATAAATGATATATATAACTATAAAAATTACTAGTGGCTGGTTCCTTTATATTTATTATAAAAAAGAGTAGCATACTATAACCATGCGTTAACTATAAGAAAATTAATAGCATAATAGTTAAGAATTAATATCTATTACTAGATATCTTAAGGCTGTAGGACTAACTTTCGAGAGCTAAGATCTTAACTATATTAAATCTAAAAAATAGATACTATCTGTAAAAAGCGCCCTGACTACGGGCGACTCAGTCTATCCACAGTACTAAGGCGATCCCTTAGAGAGGGAAGAGAAGGGCTGCGGCGAGGGAAGTAGATAGGCGGAAGGCCCGGATAGCGCCAGTCTAGAGCGGACTAGGGCGGTCGAGGGCCCTCGACCTACGACTCGTGACAAAGGCTCTTTTCTTTAAGGGTCTCGACCGCGAGAATAAGCACGTAATAACTAGCCTAATTAGGCCTTGCGTATTACGTAAGCTAATAACGTAAGCTAAATCTTAGGCTTATACTAAAGGTCTAAAACCCTTATTCTTACTCTCTACTCGGCGGCTTACCTTATCCCGGAGGCTCCCTAACCCGTAAGTACGACCTGGCTAATCTATGGCAGTCTAGGGTGCCTGACCCTAGATGCCCCCTATTTCGGTACCCAGCCGCTCTAAATTTGGGGGTCGTGAAGGTAGACTAACCCGGTGCAGGCCTGCCGAGTCGTCCCCGTACTAGTCACTTCTCTACCGCCCTCTTTAGCAACCTTTAGACTTTGTCTAGACATACCCACGCTATTTAGCACTATAAGTACCGCGAACGCTGTCCTTAAGACCCTAGTTAATAAGGCGCGTGCGAGCGCGATTAGTACTATTAACTTATACTATACCTACCTTCCTATTATCCTAAACAGCCTTAAGTAGTCTAATTATAAGAAAATAAAGCTCTACTAGTTTTAGGTTAAGGAGATACGTCGTGTCTAGTCTAGAGTAATGTATATTAATCTTAGCCTAATAGATTTAGAGGACTATAATTTAATCTGCCGCTGCGATGCCTGCTATAGTAGTGGTAAGGATTATTAGCAGGTAAGTCAGCGCTTTAAGGGTTATGTAGGGGTTTTAAGGCTAATTAGTAGCAGATACCTAAAGATAACTTAAAGAACGTGTTAAGTGCCTTAATTTTCCTTATACCACGCTCGAGCTAAATTAATGCGTATACATGCGACAAGATTAACCTCTCTAGATTAAATAAGGTATTAGTGAAGGCTACTGCGCAGGTACTAGAGACGGAATAAAGCGATATTATTATGTAAGTATTATCTAGTGTAGTTAAGGGTTATCTGGACTAAGTCGCATAGGGCTACCAGATCCAAATTCTGCGGAAACCCGTTAACCCCCTACTACTTAGGTTATGACACCTGGCCTCCTGAGGAGATTATTCTGGTAGTGGGCCTCTTTATTAAGGAGAAGCGGAAGAGGAAAGCTTCTGCTATAAAAGGGGGTAGTCTAACCTCCCTAGTTACTACTAGTGCTTTCACCCCTAGGCATAAGAAGGTTACTCCTAAGTTAGTAAGGGTCCTTAACCCTAATCCTAGGTTATTAATGCTAATTTAGGGTAGTTAGCGTTTAAGGCTAGTGTCTTAGCCACGCTGGACTTCCTCGCGGAGGAAGTAAAAAAGAAGATTAAGAGTAAAGGTAATTAGGAAACTTTTTAGCAAGCCTATAAGTCTAAGCGCCTAACTAATTAAGAGGGTTATTTAGTACGATCTAGGGATTCCTGCCCTTATTAATAGTATCTAGATTTTATTCACGTTCTATACCCTTAGGTAGTTTTAGTTAGGTTTCGGTTGGCTATAATCGCGTTGGGTACGGTCTAAATAGGCTTATAAGCCTCTATTAGGCCCCGAGAGGCGTGAATGGGCCTAGATAGCTCGTTCTAGTCTTTAGTCTATTTAAGAATCCTTTGTCTTGTTTATTCTAGTATTTCGCAGCCTATAAAGTGTACTCTCTAGGGTAATCTATTACTAATTACTATTAAGTGCTGTCTTCCTCCTTCTCTAGGGGGGCGACCCCGCCTCTTAGGCTCCTGTCTAGGGCGACCTTTAGTCTCCTTGTCTAAGCCCTTTAGGAACTACTTTATCGCCCCTTTAGAGATCTCCTCTATAGATAACTACTAGTTCTTATTACTATTGTATCCTTTTTACTTAACTTTATATAGCCATTCTCCGTCCTGGAGTACCCTAGATCTAATTCCTTTAATTAGGTATATATCCTCCCCTGCTTATAGTATAATAACCTTAGGCGGGCTTTGCTCTCGTTGTAGTAGTCCTTTTAGGGCTGCCTAGTTTAGGAGAGACACATAGAATACTAGGTAAATATTAAAGTCCTTTAGCAGCTCTAGCTTATATGCCTGTTAACTAATCTGCCGTTTTACCCTATAGGGACCCTAGGACTTATAGTTAAGTTTCTTTTTAAGCCTAGTTAACCGTATGTTGCGAGCGTCGAGGTATACCATGTCCCCTACTATAAAGGTTTAGGCCTTATGCTTCCTGTTATACCACGTCGCCTAGTACGCCTGTGCCCTAAGGATCGCTTAGGTTATCTAGGCCCTAGTCTGGGCTAGAACTACCGCTTTGGCCCTTACTATAGGTACCGACCCGCGCAGCTGTACTTCTCGGGGCAGGCCTACTATTAGTAGATTTAGGCTATACACTGCAACAAATAGCGACACTCCTGTAGAGCTATAGATGCTATTATTATACGAATATTCTGCTTCGAATAGAAGGTCCGCCTAATTAGATTGTTCGTAGTTATAGAACACTTGAAGGTACTATTTAAGCGTTTAGTTTTATCGTTCTGTCTATCTATCTATTTATAAGTAGAAGGCAGTAGAGAGGAGTTACTTAGTTCTTAAATATTAAGTAAAAGTGCTCTAATAAGCTAATATAAATAGGCTACCTCTGTCCGTAACTATTAACTTTAGAGGGCTATATAGGCGCAGAACCTCTCTTCTAAAAACTTTAGCTAGCTCTACTACCTTTAGGTCCTTTCGCGTGGGGATGTAGTGTGCCATCTTAGAAAACTAGTTAATAACTACTAGGATACTATTATAATAATAGGCTCTAGATTTGCTCTTAGGTAGATCTATTACTATATTTATAGTAATATCCTCCTAGATGCCCTTTAAAACTAGTAGGCTGTTAAGTTGGCCGTGCGTTGCGTATTAGATAGGTTTTACCTTAAAGCACGCTTAACAGGTCTAGATATAGTTCTTTATATATTATTAGACACTAGGCTACTAGAACTCTTATAGCACTAGCTCTAAAGTCCTAGCGAAGCTAAAATGGCCCGCGAGGGGGTTATTATAGCATTATTAAAGGACGTGTACCCTCGCTAGAGGTGGCACGTATAGCCTATTCTCGTACTATAATAGGTTGGCCGGTCCAATTATCTAGCGCTTTAGCTATTCCGGCTTTGCTATCTCTGGCCCTTAAAGGTACTAGAGGATTCGTTCTATAGTTTTATCCCCTTAGCTATTTCTCTTTAATAGCTTTACTATAGGGTAAGCGCTTGCTAAATCGTTTACCACCGCCTCCTTAGTTACTAACGTTCTAGGTCTAGCAACCCTTATCGCTGCTACTAGTCTAGGGCTTCCTGCCTACTTTAGTAGCTATAGGCTACCTGCCACGCCTGCTTTGTCCAAAGCGTCGCCTTTTAGCTATAACTTATGCTATAGGGCCTTAAGGAGTCTCTACTAGGAACTACCTATCCCGCCTAAGCTTGTTTCCTCCTCTAACTTGTAGTCGGGTCTCTATAATAGTCTATTAGCGGGATTTGTCCTTCCTAGATAGTGTTTAATTTTAAAATTAAACGTTATAAGCTATTTGGCCCACCTTGCCTGTTATCTAGTTAGGACTTTTATAGATATGAACCCTTACAGGTTGGTATAGTTAGTTAGAAGCTTAACCTTCTCGCTAATACCCTCTAGGTAGTGTTGCTAATGCTTAAAAGCTTTAACAATTACTAGTAACTTGCTATTATGCGTGTCGTAGTTTTATTCTGCCTAGTTTATCTTGCGCGAATAAAAAGCAACTAGGTGCTATTATAGCTTCCTATATTTGTCTAATTACGATTAGCTTAAGATACCTAAGATCGCGAAACCTAAAGCGTTAGTTTCTACTCTTAAGGGTCTTCTAGGGTTAAAGTAGGCTAGCAAGGGCCCTTGCATAAAGCTCTCTTTTAGCTAGTAAAAGGAGGCCTTAGCCTACTTTAGTAGGCTTATTATAACTAATTCCTTAAGTCTCTATTGCTGTCCGCCCTTAGTGGCTCCCTTTAGCCTTCTTATTAGGGCGTGAAGGGGTGCCACCACTCGAGAGAATCCTTCTATAAACCTTTAATAGTAGTTAGCAAAGCTAAGGAAGATCTTAACTACTTAGACTAAGTTTAGTTTAGGCTAATCTTTTATAGAGGCGACGCGGTCCTCCTCTATCTCTACGCTGTCTAGGGATACTATAAAGCCTAGGTATCCCACCTTGCGTGTGTGGAATTCGCATTTAGATAGTTTGGCGTATAGCCGGCGTTTAATAAGGCGTTCTAGCACTATCTAAACGTGCTAGATGTGTTCCTCCTTCGTCTTAGAGTAGATAAGGATATCGTCGAGGTACACAATATAGCAGATATTAAGAAGATCTAATAGTATATTATTAATATAGCTTTAGAAGGTCGCAGGCGCGTTTATTAAGCTAAAAGGCATTACTATGTATTTATACTATTTATATCTTATTTAGAAGGCTGTCTTTTATTTATCTCTTGCCCTAATTCGGACGTGGTGGTAGGCGTCCCTTAGGTCTAGTTTAGTGTAGATCTAGGCATCCCCCAGTTAGTTAAGGGATTCCTATATTAAGGGAAGTAGGTATTAGTTCTTTATTATAACTATATTTAGTCCTCTATAGTCGACGTAGAGGCAGAGGCCTCTATCCTTTTTCTTTACGAAAAGAATTAGTGCCCCGGCGCTTAATCGCGATAATTAAATAAAGCCTTATTTAAGGTTCTTTTAGATATAGTCGCGCAGAACTGCCGACTCTAACTCTAATAGACTATAGAGTGGTCTAAAAGGCACTTCCTTGCCTTCCTCGATATCAATCTTTATCTTGTAGGGGCTATAGTTGGCAAGGATGCTCGCGGCTTCTTTAAAGAAGGCTTCCTCCTACCATCCCTAGTATTCTTTAGGTAGCGTCCCGGGTGGGCCTCCTAATGTGTCCTTTAGGGTGGCATATATAATAAAATAGTTATTTACTATATCTTTAGCCATGCCAGCAAACTCTTCTACTAATTTAGTAGAGATTTTAGTCTATTTACGCTTCCTATGGGCGAAGCGGATAGTCTTATTATAGAAGTTTACAATAGGGTTCTATTCTACTAGCCAGGGCATTCCTAGGACCATGTCGAATCCACTAATATTACTAACTATAAACAGGTAACTACCGCTCTTAGTTTTACCGCGACTATCTATAATAGTGTAGGGGAGCTTCGCCTGGCCTAGAACGCCTAAGTCTTGTCCGTTCAGCGCCACGTAGCGTTTGCCATTTATTATCGTTACTATAACCCTTAACCGCTTTATTAGATTACTACTAACGAAATTCGCTTTGGCTCTACAGTCTACTAGGGCTTTAATCTATTATTAGTTACCCTCGTGCTGTACTTTACCGTCTAGCGCGATTAGTAAGCCACCGCTCCTATCCCTAGGGGTCCTTGCGGCTGCGACTAGTTATTATTAACCCTTATTATAGTTAACCTTGCCTGTAGACTATTAGGCCTCCTAGTCTACAGCTTGTCTTTCCCCGCCTCGGCCTTATACTTTAAACAGGACGCCTTATAATGGCCTAGTTTATAGTAATAGAAGTATTAGTCCTTGTCCCTATCCTCTATTGCCTAAGCCTTCTTCTTACCGTTCTTGTCGCGACAGTCGCTATCGTGGCGTCTTTAGTATAGTCTTGTGTTATTTAATCTAGATCGCTTTCGATCGCGCCTTTTATTAGCTAGCTTGTTAAGGAAGTTATTATTAATATCGTGTATACGTTATTTCCTTAACTTATAAAGTTTTAACGCTTACTAATATATATTTACCTTTACTTCTAAGCGAAAGAGGCTCTTTTATTCGCGTAGCTACTATTTAAGACATTCTTAGATTTTCTTGTCTAGTGCCGTGTAGAAGTTATTAATATAGTCTTTATTATTATTATTTAAGGCCTTCTTTAGGTCGCATTCCTCCTATTAGTCCTTAAGGTAGTTAAGGAGTTCTATAGGGGTCTTCTTGCCTTATTTAGCTACCTTAATCCTTTGGCGAGCGGCACTCTTTCGCTCCTAGGCTAATCTTAGGAAGTCTACTATAGTCTACTATAGAAGGTCCTAGGTAACTTTCCTGTGTCGCTTCCGCTCTGGGATCTTGGCGACTATTTAATTCTAGTAGTTACGTTATGTATCTCCTAAGTATTTTACTACGAACCTAACCTGCGCTTTATTAGTTTTAAGGGTAGGTAAGAAGTTAATATAGTTCTCGTAGGCCTTCTTCTATAAGTTTAGTTCTTTATAACCTTTACCCTTAAATTAAGGGGGTTTTAGTAGCTTTAGTAGCTGTGCGTCTAGGGCAGTAGCTACTATTTAGATCTAACGTTCTTTATCATGGCTAGTGCGGGCCTAGCCTTGTCTATCCTTCTTTCGCGGGCGTCGGATGCTTCTGAAGGCCCTAGATTAGTCTTAACTAGTATTGTCTAAGCTTAAGGACGCGTCCTCTGTTAAGCTATCGCTTAATAGGTTATTACTTATGTCTTTAGTCTTGTCTAGGTTGCCGTAACCCTCCTTAGGCTCCCGGGAGTTATTAGAGATGCTAGTAGTTATTATCTTGTTCCTAACTAGGGTCTTGCCTTTAGATTAGTAACGCTTTACTATTAGGGAGGCCTCTAGTTCCTAGATACGTTATTAGAGCTATAGCACGCCTAGGCGTTCTTAGAGGGTAACTTCCTCTAATTATTAGTTATTATTACTGCCTATAATAATAGGGGGGTCTTCCTCTAGGTTTGCAGGTGTTGTTAGGTCTTCTATAAGTATTATAACTATTAGAGGCTCTTATTTAGAGGGTCCTGCGGGTAGTAACCTGCTTTAAGGGTCTCCTGCTATTTTTAAGGTCTAGTAAGTAACTCTTCGTGTCGATTCCATCGTACAGGTGAATTAGATATAAGGGGGTAAGGGATCGTATTGTAAAAAGCGCCCTAACTACGGGCGACTTAGTCTATCCACAGTACTAAGGCGATCCCTTAGAGAGGGAAGAGAAGGGCTGCGGCGAGGGAAGTAGATAGGCGGAAGGCCCGGATAGCGCCGGTCTAGAGCGGACTAGGGCCGTCGAGGGCCCTCGACCTACGACTCGTGACACTATCATATATAAATTAAAGAGAGTAATAAATAGAAAACTGTATTTAGATCCCGCTATAAACTATATAAATATATAGTTATGCCTTTTAAAATTACAATCGCACTAGCAAACTTCTAAGCACTAATTAATTATATACTATATAATTATTTAGACATATTTATTATCATATATATAGATAATATTCGTATCTTTTTTAATATCGAATCAGATCACGTTCTATATATATAAATAATATTAAAAGCACTAGATAAAGCGCATCTATAAATTAAATTAAAAAATTATAAGTAGCATGTAACAAGATTAGAATTTTTAAGATATATTATTAGTATAGAAGGAATTAAAGTCGGACTAGATAAAATTAAATATATTATAAAGTAGCTAACACTAAAGTAGTTAAGAATATTTAAGAATTTTTAGAATTTTATAGATTTAATAGATAATTTATAAAGGACTACGTAATGGTCACGATACCTTTAACTAATCTTATAAGGAAAGGAACACCTTTTAAATAGACAAAAAAAATGTAAAGATTTATTTAGATATCTAGTAAGAGTATATATTATATGACCTGTTCTTACTTACTTTAAGGATAAAGAACTACTATAGGTTAAGATAAACGTAAGCGACGTAGTAATTAGCGCTTACGTAAAGTAAAAAAGAATAGTAAAGAATATCTTATTACATATTACTTATGCAATTGCGGCGGAACATAAACATAGTATAATGTACACAATAAAAACTCTACGCAATTATTAAAGTACTTAAATATTAAAGAATTTACGCACTTAGTTACTTAACTCTTACTACCTTTATAAACTATAAAAACCTTATAAGGTTCGTGACTACTAAAGAACTTACACTATAATAAGTAAAATACTTAAAAATCCTTAAATAATATAAATTTAAGATTATATACATACTAGGTAAAGAAAATAGATAAGTAGACGCCCTTAGTAGGCATAGCAATTATATAAGAGATAAGGAAAAATTTTTACTCTATAATACTCTAATAAAATAAAGATAGTTCTTTAGAACCTATAGTAAAACTTAATTAACTTCTTACAGTTACACGAAAAGTACGTAAAGATTAATAAACTAAAATTATATTAAAATACTATAATAACCCTATATACAGACACCTAGGCATTAGGAAGATAATAGAACTTATCTAATAAAGCTACTTATTTAGAGAAATAAATGAAGCAGTAACAAAGTATATTTATAAATATATAAATTACTAATAGAATAAGCATGCTACTTTTCTTAAGTATAGAGAAATATAAGAAATCTCGATACTAATAGCACTATAGAAAGACATCGCTATAAACTTTATAATTTAATCATCTAGGTTAAAAGATCCCGCGAATAGAATAAGCTATAATTCTATATTAGTAATTATTTATTAAATTACTAAATACGTAAAATTACTACTATGCTAGAAGATAACTATAGCTAAGAAACTTATATTTCTTATCCTAGAGTCACTTATATAATTGTGACAACGAGCTCGGGCTTCACCATCGTAGGCAGAAGATGCACGTTGACGGGATATGTTGGCTCTATTTTAGCTACACTAAGATAGAGAGGAAAGTAATCTACAGGACGCTCGCGAAAGAAGGGACGACAGTGCGCGCGCTAGACCCAAAGGGACTAGCGTCTCGCATGATCATGTGATCTGTAGCTGATCCATCTAAGCAGCTCCGTCACAATAATACTATAACATTCTAAAAATAATTATTAATAATAAAGATAAGTTCTTTACCTTAAACTACTAGACAACGATTATAGCACTTAGTATAATAAAATAAAAGCTATTAATAGCTTATTGTTTGCCGACAGACAGATAAATAGAACGTATAAACTAAATAATTAAGACGTACCTACGTATCTACTATAATAACTTGAAGAATAGCTAGATTTTCCTATTACCTATGTCGCAATTGGCATATAATAATAAAGTATTAGTAGTAATAAGATTTACACTATTTTATATAAATTATAGAAGATATTTATATCTCTTTAACTAAGTATTTCCCTGTGACGGCCTGGCATGCTGGCAGGTTACATGACCTCGCGTACGAGGGGTAACTGCCTTACGTCCTGGTGTGGCTGCTCGCGCACCTAGCGCAGTTACCTTAGATGGATAGCTGTTCCGCTTCGACGAGCGCACAAAAGTGCCGCGAGCCTATGTACCTACAGTCTCCTCATCTTAGTGTAGCTGAAATAGAGCCAACTTACCTCATCTACTCTCTTGATGAAGGAGCCCGTGCTTGTCCTCACATTCCCATAAATATTAGGATAGAAGAAGCCATTAACATAGCAGGAACCCTAAAAAGAACACATAAATAGCTTTAAAACATCCTTATGAAAGCTTAATATTGAAGTATTTCTTATACTAATTATAAAAAAAAAATAGCACCTTAGCTAAAAAAAAGGGTAATAAAGTATATCTACTTATAAAAAATTTTAAACCTAGAAGAAAAAGTATGCGAAACTAGATTATATTAAAGTTAGATTAATTTTTATTTTAAAATAAACATTACTAGTTAATTACTAATTAGAATTACTACTAGACGCTAAGATACACCTAGTATTCTATATAAACTAATTAGAACCTTGTCAGATATTACGGGGTAAGGATAACTGAAAAATAGTAGTTGTGTTGATTGATTTTCGTGTTCTGTCGTTGATGTCTTTAGACCTGACGATTTTGCTATGTACCCCGGTGGGGAGCCGGTATACGCTTTTTAACCAACTATATCATGTGGACGTACTCTAGTAATATACTCTTACTAATAATACGGTAATCTGACAAATCTATAAACTAAGGGACACTAGTTAAAACCACCTTCTACTACTAGCTAGAAGAGGAGAAAGAATTTAAAGTTAAATAAATACTATAATATAAGAACTAGCTACGCATGTATCTTATTAAATAAAAAGGTTACCTATATAGTAAAAACACCTAGAAACTAGAGGGGAACCTAAATAGCTGTTAATAAAAAATTAATAAATTTTTTTAAAGATTAATACACCTAGGATGTCACGGTAACTCCCAAGTTACTTTAAACGCATAGATGTACGGTCAACGACAGTACACCTCCAGACACCACACGATAGACTCAGACACGGCACAATAGAGTGCTGAGGTATGACGCTAGCCAAGAAGGGCTAGCCTCTGGTCAAGCGAGATAGATAGACCCACGCTGGATACAGGCGAAAGACTTTTTCTCCTTATCCAACGCTTGTACCTACACGTAGATACCGAACAAAGCACAATCAACCCAGCTCTCTGAGCCAGGCTCTCTCTGCTCGTTGCTCTCGTGACAACTAACGTCCTATTAATACGCGCGAGCTATTACTATCCCTTTCTTACCTTATAGTACTCTTACATAATAAATAACCCTAGTCTTCTTCAGGACTAGCTATCCCGAAGGGCCTTAATTGGTTATTAAGGATTAAAAGTTAACGTAATTATTTAGCCTTACCTTTATATAGCGATTAGAGACCCACTTAAGCTTGGCAAGTCTAATATTATTATTTATTTAACTAAAGGGAAATAAGGTAATAAAACCTTAATATTTTCCTGCCTTAATATCTTCTATCCAGGCTAATTAAATGTTTTTATTAGTAGTTTTATATATAAGACTTAGAGGTAGAGTAGATCTATTAGCATATATATATATATATACTAAAAGCGTAATTTATACACAATTTTTATCTTAAAGTAATATTCTAAACTTATTCCTCTCCTATATTTGTCTACTAAATATCCTCTTTAATCTATTAATAAAATTAATTATAAAGTCTTTTTTAACTAGAGTCTCCCCTCCAGATTTGACCCAACCCTAGATTTAACCTAGCAAAATTAACTCTACGCACGCGATCGCATTGCGCGTCGCGTGCACTTTGCTAGCCCCTCTAATAAACTATCTATTAAATAATCTAAACCTTCCGCTTCCTCCTAACTATCTTCTTCTAGTACTATAACCTTTTATAGGCGTCCCCTTACTTATTTTATTATTAGCTTTGCCTCCTCTTCGCGAGCGATTTATAACACTTTTATTATTAAATAGATTAATTAATTTTTTAGTTAAAGTCTTTTTCCTTTCTTAGCCTTCTTTTACTTTTAAAGAAGCTTAAACCAATCTATAATCTACTTAGCTTAAATAGCTATTATAATATTCTATATTTTATAAAGGCGTATTATCTGCTCTACGTAGCGTTTTACTAGCAAGAGGACTACGGGATCTTCGTAAAATAACTTTATAAATTACTCATTTAATTTTAGTAGTTCTACTAGCTCTGGAGGAGAGCTCTATAGTAGAGAGAGATCTAAATTAGTCGCTTGTTATAGTATAGCTAGGACAGGCAATAGCGGGGGCGACTCGCAAAGCAGGTTACTAAGGACGCGCATAGGTAACGCAGGCCATAAGCCAGCGGCACGCCATCCACTAAGTATGTTTTTCTTTAATATTGCCTTCTCTCGTGCGTAGGATAGTAATTCTATCCACTCTAATCGCGGGATGCGCTATAAGCTAAGCCGGAATATCGCATGCGTCTCACAGGAGTAATACCGTTTAAACGCTAAAAAGATACCAAGATTAAGAGGTTAGAGTATATACAAGCAATAAGTAGGTATAATTAAAAAATTAATCCAATTTCTTATATAATAGGTAATAAAATCTACGCGTATATAACTTTTATATTTATCCATAATAAGTAAATGCTAGCGCCCCGTAGCCTTATTATAGGTTAATAGATTAAATACTCTCTTTAGCTATTTTAGACCTAGATTATTTAATATCTAGCTATTCTTACTAGTAGTAAAATACTACTCTAGAGGTAATTACTTATTAATCTATTATATACTAATATTATTTTTTTTTAAAATTAAAAAAGGAGCTAGCGCTTTACCTATAGTATTAATATACTTAATATTTATAACCTATTCTTACTTCCTAGTAATTACTTTATCCTTTTAAGTAGTATTAAGATATACTAATACCTTTATAATCTACTTCTTACTAACACTAAATCCTAACTTATCTATATTTTATATATTTAAAGGGAGGTACGTATGCTTCTCTATTTTTAAAGCAATTATATTAAACTAGCGCTTTATACGCGTGTAGGATACTCCTTTCTTTTATAAATATTTAAAATAACTAGTAAATACCCCTTCTATTTTAGGGTTCCTCTTTTAGAAACGTGTAATCTATTTATTATTAATATAGAAAAGTAATTATAAAAGAAAAGCTAGTTATAATATATACGTAACGCGTGTAGCCTATATAAAAAGGGCAAGCTCTTTTAGTATTAAGTAAGTAATATAGGTTCTAGTAATAGTATAGTTTTTAATTTATTATATAAGAGTCTTTTCTTTCGCGTTTAATAGGATCTAAGCTATTTCGTAGCTTATAAACTATATTAAGCTACTATAATATCTACGGTATAAGGTACGTCGCGAAACTTTAAAGAAGTCTATAGTAGAATTTAAAAAAGAAAAAATTTTATTTTAAAGATATATAAAGCCTTCTATATTTAAATTTCGCGATTTAATTATCTTTTTAGTATTTAGGGAGATATTAGTAAGGATAACGCGTGATGCATGCGCGCCGCGTGCTTTTACTAGGTTAAATCTGGGGTTGGGTCAAATCTGGGGGGGGGACTCTATATTATAAATATATTTTATTTATATTAATTAATCTTGTCGTATAAGAGGTTAAATAAAGGTAATATTTATTTACTAAATTAGCTTTATAGTAATTACTAGCTATGCTAACTATCTATTATAAAATAAGATAAATACTATATTAGTTAATAAAGTAGGTAACCTAGCTCTTACTAACTGTCTCCTTTACTATCGTAAAGCCAAAGTTCCATATTATCTCTCTAGTAGTAGGTATATATCTCTTTATAAGCCCTTTAATATATTGTATAAGCCCCTGTTCTTGCTATAGGTTAAGCTTTATTAATTAATTCTCTTAGTAGTTTGCGATAATTAAACCTATTTATAATTTTATAATAAGTTATTATAATTAATAATATACCTACGCGCTACTTTAGCATATATAAAGTATTTCTCTAGTTTAAGTAATTTAATTTTATCTATTATAGCTTAAACTAGGTCTATATTAATAGACTTATCGCGCGTTAAAAGTTTAGATGGTTTGGTGTTTAGCGATCGTTACGCGAATCCGATCATTACGCGCACAGACACGTTATCGTTCGTCCTAAGTGAAAGGCATCATTCGTCCGAGGTAAAGAACACCTTTCGTCTAAAAGGTAAAAGACGTCGTTCGAGTACGTTTAATATAACCTCGTGATTATGTTTAAGTGAAAATCTATCGTTCCCACCTGGCTTGGACGGAAGGTGTCTTTTACTTTGGCCGCCCGGGTGCGCGACACGCACGTGCTCACGCGAGCACGCGTTGGGGCGCGATCGCCGTTATCGCAATTCGTCCCACCCAACCCCGGCGAACGCCTCTTACCCACACCCTCGAACTAGCACCACCACCACATACTCGTGGTCATTTCAACGCTCACTCCCCTAAGAGCACTCCAACTCGCGACCTCTCTACTCAATTGGAGTATTTTATTTATTTATTGCTACCGATCTTGAGCATTCCAGGGTGCCGTGTCCGCGCAGGATGGCACCCACCACACCAGCACCAACGCGATCGTCAGCGCGAAAGCGACGGCGAAGCGCAAGCATTGACGACTCGGAGACCGGCATTGAAGTTGGCCGCGCTGGCACGCGTTTTATTGCTCCAAATAGCCACAAACGACGATCAATGGAGAGCTCTACGCCCCGCCAGCCTGTAGCAACCCCCCGGCGCATATTCGAAGGTAGGTGATCCGTTTGCTCTACTTCTATACTGTATCTGACCGTTATTAGTCTCACTAACACCCGAATCCTTTCATGCCGTGGCAGCTGCACCTCGGGTGCCAACTTTAACCCACGATGATCCCCCACCTGACGACGCGTGCTTCGTATGTCGCCGGCGAGGCGGCAGTTATGCGTACACGTGCAAGTTCGAAGCAGGAAGTGACATTTGCACTAGGTGCATAAAGGAAAAGCACAAGTGTAGAGAGGCCACTGACGAGGAGAAGACTGCGCTTGACGCGCGATGCCCGCAGTGCAAACAACGGGGGTACGCAAACTGCCGATACCCGGACGGTGCAACTTGGAAAAAGGGAGGCTGTGGAAACGGCCCGGAATCCTGTACGACCTGCGTTAGAGAGAAGCGCAAGCTTTGCGGAGCACCGGCAAAGCGCATGGACAAATCAATCACTCAAGCATTCCGCCAAAGTTCTTCTGCGTCGAAGCAGCCCCCGCAACAGTCTCTACTACCTTCTATCGCGACGATGTCTTCTGGTCCACGAAAATCCAAGAGGATCGCAAGTAGCGAATCAGATCAGGTTGAGCAACCGTCAACACCTTCAGGCTCCACCCGAAGAAACTCTACTACCAACACTCAACAAGCAGATCCACGGATTGAGGAATCTTCTAAGTATGCTAGGAGAAAGCTTGGGAACCGCTCGCGATCAGACACGCTCCCTGAGTTCCCCACTATTCCTCCAGCTCGCAAGTCCGCGAGCCATCGGACCGCAAGGCAGAAGTTGACACCACAAACGGACGACGACACTGTTATGCTAGGTAATACCCCAGAGACTGCCAACGGTGGTCAGTTGCCACCGGCATACCATCCGGAGGAGACATCGCTGCATGTCTCACGGGAAAGCTCAACTTACGGCGATGCTGCAGATCGCCGGCTAATAGCTGAGGCGGAAAATTCTCTGCTTTCTCCACCGCCGACTGAAGAAGAGACCGAAGGCGCGGTATCTGTTGGCACGCGATCTCCAGATATAGAGATGATGGATGCGACGGACGCGAAGCCTGTCACCTCTTTCAACGACAGTGATCAAGGAATCAAAGCTTCCAGTCTCAGCGCTCCAACTTCTCGCCTTCGTCGGAGTACTGCAAACTACACCGCAAATTACGTCCCGTTGCCGCTCGACGTGTCGGACGAAGAGTCTGCGGATGATATCAGCTCCTACGAAATGAGTGATGAAGACGAAGAGCCAGAGTCTGATGAAAAGATTCCGCTTGAGCTATTATCTGCAGAGGATGACGATGAATTGGAGCCGGAACCGGACGAGGAGGCTCTACCTGAGCCAGTAAAAAAACCACGGCGGAAACCTGCCACAAAATCAGGGACAAATTCCGCTCGTAAGGGCATTGATTACACTCTCCCACCCATGCATGACAACGAGACGATTTACACGGATTTGACGTCACGGGCAGTTAAATTGGGGCTTGCGGATGCGTTGAAAATCCTCGATAGGCCTATCAACGTTGCTACAATGTGCAGTGGCACCGAATCACCTCTCTTTGGACTTATGGCATCAGCGAAAGCGCTTAAAACAGTAGATGAGCCGTCCCTCGAATTCAAACATCTCTTCAGTGCCGAAATTGAACAATTCAAGCAGGCTTTCATCGAGCGAAATTTTGCGCCTGAACTTCTCTTCAGAGATATTCGCGAGTTCATTCCAGGAGATGCTACGACCGCAACCACGGCATACGGTGCTGTCAAGAAGATTCCTGGCGGTGTGGACATTTTGGTTGCTGGATTCTCTTGTAAGAACCTCTCGCAGCAGAATAATCATCAGAAGAGTCTCAAGGAGAACGGCGAGTCTGGGGAAACTTGGATGGCAGTATACGAGTATTCTAGACGGTTCCGGCCGAGCGTTGTTCTGCTGGAAAACGTCAAGAGCAAAGTCGAAACCTGGAACGATCTCGTATCGCAATGGGCGGATATTGATTATGAAGCGGTCTGGCTATACTGTGACACGAAGCGGTACTACTTGCCACAAACACGTGAGCGCATGTATATGATCGCTGTGGACCGACGTCAGAATGGCAAAGACGCTTCTAGAGTTGCCGGCGACTGGAAGCAATTAATACAACAACTCGAGCGACCTTGCAGTAGCCCATATGAATCGTTCTTAGATTATTCGCGTCTAGGGTATGTTAATCACAGCCCCCTGGACTCTGAGACGCCGTGGGAGCTATGCAAGCTGCGCTACGACCAGATCCGATCAGAGCTACGATTGGGGGTCAAACGTCCTTGCACCAAATGGAACGAGAATGGAACGATACAGCCTTTCAATTTTGCCGACCACGAGTGGTTTCGATCTCGGTCTTCACGAGAGTGGGAGGCCATCGAAGTTGCTCATCTGAGCGCAGCGGCTCAGGAAGACGTCGACTCTACGTTTAAAATGAAAATATGGGACGTAAGTCAAAACGTAGACAGGTTCCATGACAACGAGGGGTTGATGCCTTGCATTACACCGAAGGGGCAATTATTCTCTACCTACCGACAACGACCACTTAGCGGCATTGAACTTTTGGCACTTCAGGGACTACCTCTGGACAAGATTCTCTTGGGTCGCGAATCGGCAGCCGATTGTCAAGATCTAGCTGGAAACGCTATGAGTACCACCGTCATTGCCGCTTCGCAGCTTTCCGCAATCATTTGTGCATCACAGCTCTTCAGAAAGTCATCATCGACTAAAGGCAGGCGGGACACGGGAAAGAATTCACCACCACCGGATAAGCAGATTGTCCGACGGGGCAAGTTGATCAGCTACACGCCAGATACTCCTCGTCCCGAAGAGCTGGATATGAGGGGTCTTGCTCGAACAGCCAGCCTTAGCTCGCGTCTGTGCAATCACGAGTGTGGCGAAATGTTCTGTGAGGCGCCTGTACATATATGTGAGGGGTGTGGACACACTGCCTGTGCGTCGCACGCTGGAAATCCGAAACACGTGTATTTCGATACAATTAGCCGAGATTCTCGTGTACAGTCTCCGTGCGAGTTTGTGAGCGAATGGAGACCAAGGCTGCCTTCGCGCGTTACCTTCAAAAACTTCTCGGGCTTCAGCTTCTCGAAGTCCTTCAAGGCGCAAACCTCTTGCGATTCGCTTACTAAAGCGTACGCTCATCGGCTAGCTGAAGCAGAAATAGACTATCAGCCCTTCTACAGGGGCGAGTTCATACGACACCAAAACTCCTGGAAGGTGCAATACAAGTCTACTGACGCTGTGCTAGAACTCTGCATCGGTGCCAAAATTCAGTGGCTACTGTATGTACATTGCTCGCCTGAGCTTCCGGGAGACAGCGAGCTACGCAAGCTCTTCCGAAGCCCTGTCGCTCGGGGTCAAGTCAACGATTCATTGCTGTTGCCTCAATGGGAGCTCTTTGTTCCTCATTCTCGCGATATTCCCTTGCGTATCCGTGGCTCCTCGGAGACTTTCGCATCCTTCAGGGACAACCTAGGTCTTCTTGACTTTCAGAGTGAGACGGTACCCGCGACGCTTCACATCCGTGGGAATGGAGAGGGGGCCAAGGATCTCGGTGAGGATATCACTGGAGACTACGACCTCCTTCCCCACTGTGGTACTGCGAGCCAGTCTCTGTACAAGCGCAAGCGATCCACCGAGCCTCCTCTTTACCTCTTCTTGAACCCGGACCCACTCAGTCGTGGAAATGATTCGTTTCATTTCAGCTTTGACCGCAGTAGGAAACAACCTGGAGAAGAGCGTCAATCTATTGCTCATCTGCCGTCTACCTGGAGACCTTGGAATCCTAGTGATACCAAGGATTATCCCATCAACGCGAGATTCGCAGGATCATGGGAACACGCAGCTGCTGGAACAGTCCTTCTATCATCGTCTTCAGCTCTACTAAGCGCCAGCGTCTTGCCGAAGTCCGCCCCCCTCAACATATCTAGCGAGTCATGTACGGAGACTACCATTGTTCTGGAGATCGAGATTCCAAAGCCTTTTCCTACAAAGGATCTGATAGACTACCTGGGAGTACTGGAGCCAGTGACGTCGGCACCCTCCTTCGCAGAATGGCAGCCGCTCGGTCCTACTGCCGCGACTGAGTGTCAATGTGCGCCAGCGAATCCATGTCTCTTGTGGAATGTAGAGAAGGGAGTCGCCACCGCATATGAACACCCCAAAGAAGCGGCTACACGTGAGCGCGCTTTGAAGACTCGCAGCCCGATCTTTCACATTGGGTCAAGCACGCGTGATGGGAAGACTCGCATCGAGATTGGACTAAACGTCGCATCGTTGGCGCACCGTGCCGTCAGTACCCTCATCCAGACTAGGCAAGCCACACAGACCGAGCCAGTGAGCGTTGTTTGGAGGCTCCTGACCGGTCAAACCAATACAACCTCTGGAAAACTTGTCAAATTCCGCCTACGAAGCAATGCGACGAACGAACCGTACGCAGGGCGACTTAAGCTCAAGCATGAGCTCCGTGGAACGCAACCTCGAGCTCTCGAATGGATGCGAGCCCAAGAGTCTGGCAGGGCCTTCACCCTGATGGAGGTTGAAGAAGCTGTTCATCCGAAGCTGGGATGGAGGGTCGAGGCCCTTGCCCAAACGAAGGCTGTCATACGCGGAGGTGTACTTGCCGATCGACCTAGTTTCGGCAAGACAGTAACGACTATTGCTCTCGTTCAGAGCGAGTTTGAAAATCACAAGACCAACCAATCTTTGATCGAGAGCAACAACTCTGCATCTACACAGTTGCCGAAGCTCCTCGACACTGCGGCAACCCTGATTGTCTGTCCTAGTCATATAGCGGACCAGTGGAAAGAAGAATTCCAGAAGTTTCTAACCAAAGATCAGTACAAGCTCTTCAACATACTTGTGATCAGAACGTTCGCTGAGCTCGAACAGCTAGAATTTGAGGATTTCCAAAAGAGTAGGGTCATTATTGTCTCTTGGACCGTTCTAGCAGACAGCGAGTACATCGCCCAACTGGCTGACTTTTCCGCCATGCCTGAGCCGGCTACTGCTTCTGTTAAGGGACTGCCAAACTCGCGTGCCTTCGCGGCCTGGCTTGACCGGGCTGTCTCAGAGTTACCTGGGCAGCTTACAAAACAACAAAACTTCAACGAAGACGAGTTCCGGAAGAAAACAAGCGAATTGCTCTCGGAACGACTGGATCAAGACGAGTTCGACATGACGTTACCGCTGCAAGTCAGGCATGGTGCTCAGTACGTACCATTCGAATCCTTGAAGGCTACCGCCCAGAAAGAGGGAAAATCGGCACGCAAGAATAAGATGTTGCGAAATATTTCTATGCCGCTTTTGCACTTCTTCCGCTTTAATCGAATCGTTGTCGACGAGTACCACTACCTTGACGTTGCTCAGAAAGATACGAAGAAGGCCACTGAGAACTTGCTATCTTCGGTCGGCATCAAGAAAATCGCTGCGCACAAGCGATGGGTTCTATCCGGGACACCCAGGTTGGGTTCATTTACTGATGTTGATAACATCGCATCATACCTCGGACTACAGCTTGGGAGGTACTCTGACACCAATGGAGCCCCATCCGGACGACGGAAACAGGAGGAGCAGTTGCAAAGTGAGGGTCATACGAAAGTGGAGAGGTTCCTTTTAAGTAAGGAATGCATGTCACCTCAGTGGCATCAAGCGCGTCATGAGCATGCGCAGGATTTTCTGAATGCATTCGTGAGACAAAATGAGCCGTCTTTGGAGGACCTCTGTTGCTTTGAGTCGTTACGCGTCGATGAGCTCGATGTCGCTCATCACGCAGTATACCTAGAGCTCTCACAGCTCTTGATCTCTCAGCGAATGGCCCTCAGGAGACAGAAGAGTCAGGGTAGCGATCGGGCAAACCGACTGAACGAGATCTTGAATGGTGCGACAACCGGAGAAGAAGCGTTGCAGAGGCGTGCACTGTCTTACGAGACTCAAGATGGCGAATCAGACCTCAACTCTTTATTACGGAAGCGAGACCAAGACCATCAGGAGATCGTTGACGAAATCAAGCAACTACTGCACGGCTTCGAGGCATACAGGAACAAACGATTCAAGGGTCTCCGTAAGGTCGATAAGGACGGTTACGAGGACATCAATGACACGTCTCTCTTGGATATGTACACGCACTTCAGGCAAGACGTCTCGATGGACAACTGGCTCGGCGACGACACTGCCACCGATGAGATCCGCAAAGCTCTGGCTCATGCAGAAAAATATCCAGCTCGTGGTCTAGTCAGGGCCACGGAGGCGGCTGATAGAATCAAGGAAGCGAAGAAATTGCTGTCAAAGCTCCGCACATCTTCTGGATACCTCACCACGCGAATCAGGTCGGAGCGCTTCATGATCGGCGTTCAGGACCTCTCAAACCGAATGCACGATAGACCCGGCAAAAAAGTGCACTGTGATGCCCCGGGATGCCAGGGTTTGGCCACCATCTCTGACATGTACCTGACCTCCCACTGTGGACATAAGACGTGCGGCCCTTGCCTGGCGAGCCACAACAGTGAAGACTGCGTAGTACCTAGCTGCAATACTGTCGTTCTAACCATGAACCTTCTGAAGGCTACTCACCTTGGTTCGAACCAGAAACAAGTGTCGGGACGCAGCTTCGGCAGCAAGATGGACGCCATCGCCAATCTCATCAAAAACATCCCACATGACGACCAAGCTCTTGTATTTGCACCGGACGCGAAGACGATCGAGGACATTGAAAAGCTCCTTGACTACCATCGAATTTCGAATCTGACGCCTAATCAGAAGAACCCTGGCAAGGCTATTGGGGAGTTCAAGACCAATTCCAAAGTGAAGGTGCTCATTCTTGACTCGACCAGCGAGACTGCGGCAGGAGTGTAAGTTTTCAATTTTAGTATCTGGTTACATGCACTAACTCTAGCAAAGGAACTTGTTCAACGCCAACCACGTCATTTTCGCAGCTCCACTCTTGGTAAAGACCCAATACGAATACGATGCCGACATGGAACAAGCCATCGCTCGATGCCGCCGCTACGGTCAGAAGAAGGCCGTGCACATCTACCACTTCGCGGCGCTGCGCACCGTGGACGTGGACATCCTCGAGCATCGACACAAGCGCAGGGATGGCATCACTGATGCGACATGGCCTATGTCTCTGCCTTCCGAGCCGCTTGACAAGCGGGAGAAGACGAAGCTAGTCAAGAACAAGGAGGGCCAGGTTGCGCTTGTGCCTGTGTCGTGGCTAGTAGATACGCGGAAGCTGGAGCAGATGGGCGTGGACAAGGACGCAGAGAGTTTCACGTCGCTGATCAATTTTTCGGAGACGTTTGAGAATGAAGTCGAGGAGTGAGGATTGGATTGGATAGGATATCAGGCATTTGAGCGGCATTGCATGGACATTGGGAGGGCATCTTGCTTATGGATCATGTGGAGGCATTTTTGTGTCTTAGTGTTGTATATCATCCAATTCTTCAATTGAGATCATGATATGAACCGAACATCTTCGCTGAGTTGATCTCATCGCCCTGTTCAATGGATCCACGACAAGAACAGTCACGTCGTGAAGTGGGGTCCGGGGCTCCCATGTAGCGATCCAATGATAGAACAGGTTTACAACCCGGCCACTGCCAAACGCAACCAGACATTGGTGACCACTTTTTAGGCGGTCAAACAGCGTGTTTAGAAATTGTTCACAAGCCGCGAGCCAGTCCGCACAAGCCGCCGCGTCCTCCGACAAGTCCTCACGCTAGATTGATAATCACAACCACCCTTACGCGTAACCCATTACTGAACCTCTTTGTATAAACATCCTCTCTATAGTCCAAGCATTGCAAACCGGTAATATGCCTCCCTTCACCCCCAAGCCATTCAAAGAAAGTCCGTCTGCCCGTACTCTACTCGCGACTTTCTAGCAAAACCACCCAACAGGTCGACATCAGCAAAGAAGAGCAGGACCTCCTAAGGAAAAAACTAGAACTAGCACGCCTCCCAATCGCCCATGCGGAAAGCACATGGGGCGAAGACAACGGGCTCACGCAAGAGCTCCTCGCGCACTGGCTTAACACATATTCCTGGCCCGACGAGCAAGCGAGGATAAACGCTCTCCCGCAATACACAGTCGGTATCGAGCTCGAGGAATGGGAGGGTTTTCGACGTGCACTTCGTGCACGCGCGGTGCTCTGAGAAAGCCAAATCCAAGCGGAAGGGGGAGCCGATCCCGCTGTTGTTCCTGCACGGCTGACCTGAGAACTTCACGGAAGTGGGAAGGGTATTGGGACCGCTGGGGGCCGCAGGATTCGATGTGGTCGCGCCGTCGCTGCCGGGGTACGGGTTCTCGTCGTATGCGCGGAAGGAAGGGTTTAAGCAGTGGGATACTGCAAAACCGATGGGGAGGCTGATGGGTGGGTTGGGGTACGCGCGGTA
>ML976662.1:454992-470148 GCA_010015655.1 Bimuria novae-zelandiae CBS 107.79 | reverse complement strand
CAGTCTCGTGGGAAGGATGGGAAAACTCAGAAGACCCGATAGTATGTATAAAACATGAGTTTAACGAGGTTATCGACGTCGAGGCCATTAACCGCCTAGACGGCGAGTATGAGTGGGTGCAGGAGGATCCTGGCGCCGATGCGCCGCCAGCAAAACGACTACCTAGAACAGCATGGAGAGCCTATATTAATTGGCCTCTACGACAGCTCAAGGAGATTCTTCGTAGTAGGAAGGTAATTGGCTATACAAAGTTTACAAAGGAGCAATGCCTGCAGAGGTTGTGGGACGACGATACCGAGTTCGCCGCATACTAGGATGCCCGCCAGCCGCCGCCGCCGCCACTACAGGAGATCTCTATAAACAAACCACCAAGGATAAAGACTATCGCGACAACAGACTGGGAGGGCGAGAGCTTGCCCGGGGCAATACCTTCACATCTACATTTGATTTGCAGTCATGGGTTGCCCTTGGCAAGAGCTCCCAGAGCTTCAACTCACAGGACTCTGCATACGCCTCACAGCCTGAACAACAACCTCAACACCAAGAGATATCTATACAGACGTCTTACCTGCAGTCTCAACAGCCTCAGTTTACTATATATGAGGACGCTGGCGCTGGGAGCGACGTTGACGCTGCTGGGTCTACAGACGATGAGGCGACATGCGGCAACATCCCTACATCGCCGCAACCTTATGTATCTCCACCACCACATATCTGATTTTTATGAAATTCAAAAGTCCTATAGATTTAGACCGTAGAATCAAGAAAATCCGAAAAGTATCAAAATCTATGGTGTTGTTGTGGAGATGCAGGCCACTGATCTATTTTGACGATGTTTGACGTTGCAAGTGTCTCAGCGCGATACCTCCTACGGTTACGTCGCCACCTGCAGCTAGCAGCTAGGCTATCTATTAATTGCAAAACTCTACGGTAGCGTCCTTGGTGGTGGGTGGGTCGAACAGTGCAGCGAGCTCTTTGTTTGTTGCCATGCCGAACATCGACGCGCAACTGCAAAGGCGCGCTCAACTGCGCAAAGCTCCCGTCTCGCGCTCTTTTTCTTCCGGATTTTTTTAGGTTTGTACTAGTAAGGCTTGCGACGATTAATAGGCATCTTTTAATGTATACAGGCCATTGCGGCGTGGCTAGTTTGGGGGGGTGGAGGGATGCAGAGGTGTTGACGATGCTAGGTGGGGCTGCGCGCCAAGGAATAACGTGTCCGTGCGCGTGATGCACGGATTCGCGTGATGCACGCACAACACCATAGCAGCTCTACGAGAAATGAGGCTATAGAGCCACGTATAGTAGCGAATATTACGAGATTTTTTGGTGGCGTGCTCTATTGATGCTTGCGATCAACCTGCGCTACTGATATCTACTTAGAAGCTTAACGTTGCGGCCGCGCCGCGTAGTCTTGGTTGGAGCTGCTGATGCGGCACCTGAGGCGTCTGCAGTAACTACAGCGTCAACCACACGTTTCTGACGCTTATTGCTCTGTGTGGATGGCTGCGATGCCTTTCTCTTACCCTTTTGGGCAGATTGTAGAGCTTTTGCGGCGTCACAAGCCTTCCTTTCGCGGGCGCGCTCTGCTGCCTTCTCAGCCCTCTCCTTCTCCCTGGCTACCTTGGCTGCCTCCCGCGCCACACGCTTCTCCTCTGCAATTTTTTCCTTGCACAGCTTAGCTGTCTTCCTTAACTTAGCTATCTTAGCTTTTTAAAGTCTCTACTCCCTCTCCTCTTGCTCCTTTATAGACTAACGTACACGCGCCTCCCTTAGTAATTAGAAAACTACCCCTCTATAGTATTCTTAATATTACTAAAGGTGAAGAGGCTTGCCCTTCTTTTTATATTTCTTCTTAACTAATAGCGCCTCCTTTAGCCCGTTAATTTTATAGTAAAGGAGCTTATTTTAAATAAAGATATAGTAAAGTAAGTAGCTAAGCTTTTACGCGTCCTTACTACTCTAGTCCTTTATTATAGATTATATAGGGCAATCTAGTTTACGCTAGTTAGATCTGCTAAGTACTAATATAGAGCTCTCTCGCGATACCTGCTTACCTAGGGTAGTATTAGTAAACCTTTTAAGTATAACCTCTAGATTAAATAGTAATATACTAATTATTTTAAAAGACTTTAGTATTATCTCCTCCTTAAAGGAGCTTATTTACGCCTTTTAGAAAAGAGGGAAGAAGTTACCTTTTTTAATTAAGACTAAGCCTTAGCTCTTTTAGAGGTAAGTTATAAGCTTAGCTAAGTACGCTAATAAAAGAGGCTTAAAAAGTACTATATTAAGTAGCTAGAGCGTATATATTAAATAAGGGAAAAGTATAGCTAAGAGGATCTTATTCCTATTATAGTAATTAATAAAATCTATAGTAACGTGAGATCTATAGCTATTAAGGATAAGTAATTAGTAAAATTATTAAGCTTTTACTTTTATATAGCGATTAAACACTTGCTTAAGCTAGGTAAGACTAATATTATTATTTATCTAGCCTAATAATAATAAAGTAATGTACACGCTATGCTTTCTTATTTTAATATCTTTAACCTAGCTTAATTATATAGCCTTATTAGTTGCCTAATAAATAAGACTTAGTAGTAAGGCTACTCTATCCGCACATATACATGCTAGGATAGTAATTTATTTATAAGACTTATTTTAAAAAGATACTCTAACCTCCTTCTTCTCCTATATCTGTCTACTAAACACCTTTTTTAATTTACTAACAATACTAATTAAGCAGCCCTTTTTATCTATATTATATATATAATAAGGCTTAATGTTATATTTCTTAATTTTATTACATAAGAAGTTAAAATATAAGCTATATTTATTACTTAAGTTAGCGTTGTGGCGATTGCTATCTATACTAGCTACCTATTAAAAGATTAGGTAGATACTATGTTACGAGCTCAGGAAACCCGGATAGTGGCACCACCACAGACAAGGATAAATAGGGGGAGGCAGAGGAGGTTATACTACAACTAGCCCGCGAGGACTTACGGGGTTGCTTATGTTAGCCAAGGTCACATGACCCTGATCCGACGGTAGCTCTAGATCAAGGTGATCCACCAAGAGCTTCGAACCACAGTAATCCGCCAAGGAGGCCGGATCACCTAGAAACAGAGGAAGAAATAGACTAGTATATAGTATAAAAGATTCTCCTATGTTATTTCCTTCTTTATAGTTAACTTACATATCTTCTATGCGAGTACATTCTCTTATATAGACTAATAGTTATCTTACTTTATTATAAGATTAAATTATCTAGCCTAGCGCTAAGTGTCGCATTAACTTATACTACTAAATAATCTATAAAGCACTACGATACCTTACCGCCCTAGCTTAAATTGAAATAAGGTATAAGAGCCTTATAACACTTTAACTACCTTATAGTATAATAATAAGACCTAGTTTGACCACCGCAGCCTTAGCACCTAAGGAAAAGACTCTAAGAGAAATAATTATTAAATAAGTAGCTTAAATAGCCTAGCTATAAGAAATTATTAACTAGATAAGCAAGAAGATAAGTAAATAGGAAGATATAAAGCATTAACTAAAGGTCCTAAAGCCTAAACCCTACTCTAGGAAAGGCCATCTAGGAACGTTCCTAACCTAGATAGAACTATTTATCCGCTACAACCTAGGAAAGTTTAACATAGAATAAAATAAGATCTTAATTATCTATATAAATATGCAGGATAAAGCAGCCGCGTAGGCTAAGCTAATAATTAATAACTTCCTTAAGTATAGTAAACTAGAGGATTATACTTTAAACGCTAGTAAAGACGCTTTTAAGAACTAGGAATTCTTTTGTAAGGCTATAAAAGGAATATTTAGCACTATTAATAAAGAATATTAAGCTAAAATACGCCTTTAACTCCTGCGTTAGGAAAGATCTACAGTACTCTATACACTAGAGTTTAAATAGATTATAGTAGAACTTAACGGATGGGGAGAAGCCCCGCTTATAATCGCCTACTATAACAGACTAAAGGAATTAGTTAAAGACAAACTAGTTCACTAAGGAAAAGCAGATAATCTAGAAGAACTTATTAATAATACTATTAAAGTAAATAATTGCCTGTATAAATAAAAGCTAGAGAAGTAGCATAGCACCCGACTGCTCTCTAGAAAAGAAAACAACGCTAGACCCGTCGGAAGAGACTAGAATAGAGATGTTATTATAACTAACGAAGCCTAATAGTACAAAAAGAGAAACGGTAAGGGAAAACAGCTATATAAGCTAAAGAAAGGCTACTAAAGCAAGAGTGGCGTCTCGCAGAAAGAATAAGAATAGAGGTTTAAAAATAAGGCCTGCTTCTAATATAGTAAATAAGGCTACTTCGCTAAGGACTACGAAGGTTAGGAGATTAAAGCTAATATAACTAACCTCCTATAAGTAGCTATAACTACCCTTACGCCAGCAGAAGCGGAGGAAGTAAATCTTACATAAGAAATCTTAGAACTAGTAAAAGAATAGGGGGAGGAACGAAAAACCCTCTATAAATACTAGATCTTCTAGTAACTAGTAAATAACACCTACTAGATATGCAACAGCACTCTATATTACGTATTTTAGTATAAGGTAAAAGTAATTATTTAAGGACCACACGCGTGGGACGCTTATTAGCTTACTAAAAAGTTATAAGGACCCCTAAAACAGTACCTACGCTAGGTCACGATACAAGAATAATATGCACATGCTAAGTAGTAGTAGTGCACACGAAAAGGATGCCGATAGCACTCTAAGGCTAGAGTTAAAGCCTCTTATTTTCTAGAAGGCTTAGAACACTATAGACTTAGGAAAGACTAGTGCAGCGTACCTAATAACTACTATAAGTACTTTCTAGCCTATTAGGCTAAACACTATAAATAGAATAGCTAGTATTAATGCTTTGACATTACCTGCAAAATACACAGGCAACAGAAATTCGAGACAGGCTGGTTCCATTAGGGCCTAGACCCCCGCGACACCAGTACAACGATAGGAAATACATAGCCAGGAACTTAGAAAAGTCAAAAGACGTAGAAGGGTTAAAAGGAGCAAACAAGTTAGCCTATAACTAGCCTAAGTTAGATACAGGTAGTAATAGTAAAGATAGAACAAGGGCGCTAGCGTCTGTACTCTTAAAAGAAAAAGGCTCTAGGATCCTAGTCTTGTATTCTAAACGCTCTAACTTTTCTATTAACGTAATTTCTTCTAGCTTATAATAACGTTCCTTTTTTTTAAATATTAAATAACTTTCGTTCTCTCTAAGCTAGTTCCTCCTTTAAGTAAAGGATATTACCCTAAAGATAGCGTTATTCTACTTTTATTTCTTAACGCTTAGTCCGCGTTAAAACTAAACTATACTAAACTTTTGCCTAAATATAGTAAGCGTAGAAGCTAGTAAATAACTCTACTATACGCTTTAGTCCCTTCTTTTTATAACACCTATATAGGGTTAGCATCTTAACGTCCGCGTCTAGAATAGCCTTTATCTAGTCCTAGTAGTGTTAGTTAGAAGACGTTATGAGGACTTTAGGCATAGTTAGGCAGGCAATAAAAAGGGTATAAGGTAGACTTATAGTAAGAGCCCTAATAGCTACTTATACGCGCGCACGCTAGCGCCGCCGTATAATTATAAGATAATAGGTATTAGAATGATTACCCTAAGAGGGAGGATAATGTTACAAGCTTAGGAAACCTAGATAGTGGTACCACCACAGACGAGGATGAATAGGGGGAGGCAGAGGATTGATTGATTAATTGATTAATTAATTCCTACTCGGTTTCAGCCGCGATTTCTCCGCAGCTATGCCCGGCTGGCAAGGCTTGGCAGACAGCCAACGCGTCCCGGATCATTGCTGATCCGCTCCGCCCCGCTTCATCCTGCAAAAACAAGACCAGCTGTCCCCAGAGACCTGCCTTTCCTTCCTCAACCACTATCTAAATATGCTGGCGGGCCCATCTAGATACCGGTTCTAATACTAATGCAAACCACTTTCTAGGCTTCGTAGAGGTTTTGCACCTCGTGTGTCGCGTCCGTATACCTACAGTCTCCCCCCAGCGCTCGGCTTCATCTACGCGTCTGCGATCCCGATTTGCCCAAGGATCTGCGTCTGTTCCATATACTCGATAGCTTTGGTGGCTAGTTGTGGCTTATTAAGGATGGTCCAGAGGTTGTGTCGTCCTGGGCGGTCGCCGAAGATCTGGTTCCGGAGGTCCTTATGCATCCTGCAGTAGAGCAGAACATGGGCCACTGTTTGTCTAATCGCTCTGCAGTCGCATCCAGAGTTAGTTATGTCTGGCACTTTGCGGCTAAAGAGGAAGTCTCTCAGTCCGATCTTCTTAGTCCTTAGTTAGACGAGAAGGGCGCTCTCTCGCTTTTTAAGGCCTTCATGTAGTTTGCGTACTCTGTTTATCGGTGACCGTGTGTTCCTAAACGTGGCTCGGCCTTTTGTCTCCTTCCGCCACTTTACGCTCTATGCGGTCTCCGCTTGCTACTTACATCTTCTTTTCAGCGTGGTCTTAAGGGGAAAGAGTTTTAAAGGCTCGCCTGCAGTTAGTGCTCTTCTACCATTCTCTCTCTATCCTGTAGCTTCCTTTACGGCTATGTCTGCTGCTTCGTTACCTAGGATCCCTTCGTGGGCTGGTACCCATCGAATCCATACCAGACGTCCTCGGTCCTAGAGGTCCTGGATTTGGCGGGCGATCTCCTCCAGAATGTAGGCTCCTGTCCGTCCTTCGGCCTTAGTAACAGACCATATGGCGGCCTGGTTGTCTGTGTAGATGGCGACGTTGCGCCTGCTTCCGTTCCGATCTGCGTACTCCTGTGCTATCTGCAGCGCCAGGCTTATTCCGTACAGTTCAGCTGCGTATACTGTGGACGTCGTGGGCAATCCAAGATAAGCGCTGCACGTCTAATGTGTGTATGGGCATACTGCTGCCGCACCGATTCTATCGTCTATTCCGCTTCCGTCTGTGTAGATGCTGAGGTCTTGGTCCGTCGCAGTTTCTCTATCATGTCGCTCCCTCGCTGTCTCGTCATCTTTTTCTATGTAGGTCTTTGGTCCCTGTTGCCAGGGGGGTGTGATGAACGGGGGAATTGGCTCCTGCGTTGTGAGGTCCTGTCCCCACTTATCTCTCATCTCGCTGTAGATCCTCTGCCAGGAGCCTGTATGCTTCTTGCGTTCGGTCGTTTGGGCGGCGTCAGTGGGCCGGAAACCCACTATGTTTGCGATAGGTCTGCTGGACAGAAGCCGGGTAATTGTGTCTACATTATATCTCCATATTTATTACTTAATAGGGAGGAGGAAGGCTTCAATATCAAGTGCGGCCCTCGATGTAGCTTTAAACGCCCCACAGATAATTCGTGCCGCTCTTGCCTAGATGCTCTGCAAAGTGTCAAGTGCTTTCTTAGTATAGGTGTGCTTCTTGCTATTCTCGTTTATCCATATTAAGCAGGCGTACATCATCTAGGGCAGCGCGGTGCCCTCGTAGATTTTTCTAAGATCTAGGAGGCTGGCGCCCCATATTAAGTTTCTAAAATTGCTTAACGCGTTTACTATTTTTATCGCTTTTCGTCTAATCTCTTTAATATGTAGCTTCTATGTAAGTTTAGCGTCCATCGTCAGCCCTAGATATTTACAGCTCGGCCTTGGTTTGATCTCGCCCTAGATAGTCTAGATTAGGTGGTTTATGTCGATCTTTTTGCGTGCCCTCGTGAAGTGTGTGAGCTAGAACTTGTGTAGAGCGAAGACAAAAGCATGCGTGTTCGCCCATTACTATGCTTTTTGTAGAGTCTTACCCAGGGTGTCGCACGTCTTCTCTGTCGTTTCTGCCCAAGCCAAGATTGCTATATCGTCTATATACCCTGTCGAAAGAACGTTCGCTTCTTGCTTGCATAGTTCTATAAGGTCGGCATTATAAAACAAGTAGAGGATAGGCAAAAGCGGAGAGCCTTAGGGTATGCCTATACTTATCACGTACTGTGACGATGTAAACCCGTCGATCCTAATGCGCGTGTGTCTATCGCTAAGGAAGCTTACAATCCATCTAACAGTCGTCTCGTCAATCTTTCTCTTCCGTAGGTTGTGTAGCAGCCATGCGTATGATACATTGTCGAATGCGCCAGATACGTCGAGCAGCAGGAGGCTGGCCACATGTGTTTTCTTCTGGTTCCATGCTCCGTAAATCTTCTCCGTGACGGCGTGTAGTGCGTGCTCTGTGGATCGCTTCTTTCTCCCTCCTATGTGTGTTAATAGGAGTAGCTAGTGTGTTTCTACCAAATAGTTTAGTCGCTGGGAGATAATCGCGTCTATAATCTTTCCTATGGTATTGAGTAGCGCGATTAGCCGGTATACTTTTAGTTTCGTGTAGTTGTCTTTCCCTGGTTTGCGTAGCACCGCTGTGAGCGACCCCCGGAAATGGGCTGGGCAATAGCCTAGCTATATGCTCTAGTTAAAGATTTTTAGCATATATGCTATAAGTTAGGCCCTCCCTGCTTAGAGGGCCTTGTTCGTGATCCCGTCAGGTCCAGGGCCTTTAATAGGGGAAGCTGCGCGGATGGCATCCTCTATCTCTTTTTTAGTTATTAGTAGTAGTTTAATCTAACCGCTGTACTCTGCGTCGCGTACGTCTTCTAGGTTTGCTTCTAGGGGCGCAGGGAAAAAGACGTCCCTAAACATTTCTACCTTATCGCTTGGCTCTGTAATTTTGCATTAGGTCTCTAGGTGTTAGATTATAGGTGTAGCTCTTGCAGATTACGTCTCTCTTATTCTTGCCCATTTTGCTATCTTCTACAGTCCCTCTAGTAACTTAGCCACTGTCTCTACTTGTTCCCTATGCTTATCCCGTAGCGCCTTCTTAATGGTCCTGGCTTTATGGTTTCGTGCTACCCGGTAGGCTTCCCATGTCTCTTCCGTGTAAAGCTGGTTGTGTACCCTCTTAAGCCGCTTCGTCTCTGCTAAGACCTCTCTATACTTGTTATTCTACCCTTCTCTACTTTTAGCCAAGACTTGCGTTTGCAGGACGGCCTTCTCTATTGCTCTCTAGACTGCTAAGACCACTTCCTCTATATATTGGTTTAATGCGGTTTTGGTTGCGGGTCTTCGGAGTGGCGGCAGAGCTTCTTTCAGTGTTTTGGTGTATGCTTCTCCGTCCAGTTTCTTCCAATTCCTCCTAGGTGCTGTATTTGCATTCGGTGCCGTTATGTCTAGGATTATAGTTATTAGTAGGTGGTCTAAGTCGTGGTCAAGTTCTTCGTCTACCTCGCTCTTTATAACTCGCTCAACAAGCCCCGCTATTACAAGACATAGGTCAATAGAGCTTTATAGGTGCCTCTCTCTATAGATTATCGTGCCAGGGGCCAGTGTTGCGTACAGGGCAAACTCCTCTATAATCGTGATCAGATCCTCTGCTTCTGGTTCTACAGTCTGCAGGCCTGGGCCTCCCCAGAGTGGATGGTGTAGGTTGAAGTCGCCCAATAAGATGAGCTCGTCACCGTCGTGTTTGTCCAGTAATTTGCGAACGTGTGGTAGGACACTCTGCTAAGATGTGTACCTTAAGAGATTATACGCGTTGTAAATATTAAGTTACTTTTCTTCTTCTAGCTTTAGCGTTACGGAGCACAAGTCTCGTGTATGTTCCTTAAACTGGACTCTGCTGACGTCTATCCGCCTGTTTACGAAGAAGCACACTCTAGTCAGTCCATCCTCGGTTCCTCCTGGGCAGTATAGGTCGAACACGCCCTTGGCCGAATAGTGTGTCGTTGCCATAAATGGGTTCCTCCACGGTTCCTGTATGGCAATAATGTCGTATTCGTGGGTTTTTGGGTCGCGCAGCAGCGATGCCATTACTATGTCTTTCGATTTACGGACGTTGTACTGTAGTATACTTATCGTGGTTCTGTGATTTATAATTTGTTGTTTTCGTCGACGTCTATTTGTTGATCGTGCCATTGTATCGCTTGCGTGTTGCTTTTGATAGCTTCTAGTGCCCTCCTCGAGGGGACGATTGTCCTCTAAGGTCTATAGCTATTCTTATCTCCTATCTGTTAATTCTCTCGGTCTCTTGAGTTGACTGCGTTTCCCGTATTCGTTCGCTTTTGTCCTCTCCGTGACAGAGAGCGGGTCCTGCCACTCTAGTTATCTTGGCTTGCTGTGGCTCCGTTCGTCCTAGTCCTTTGGCGGGCTTCCGGCATGCCTCCTCCTTGCGCGATTCCTCCGGTTGGTTCTGGTACCGGGTGGTAACGGGGTCGAGTGTCGTAGGCGATCTTCATCTTGGCGGTTTCAGCCTTTCTTGCCGGGCACTGGCGGTTCCATGCTTCGTGTCCTCCTCGGCAGAGCGCGCATTTCTTCGTTGTGTCCTGTCTGGATTTCGAAGGGCACTCCCTGGTGTCGTGCTCCTGCGCACAATAGCCCCATGCTATTACTGCCTTGCACTAGGTTCCTATGTGGCCGTATCTTTGGCACTTATAGCACTACTTTAGTCGGCACTGTCTCTCGTATCGTTCGCACTGGAAGACCTCGCCCTGCCAGACTAAGCCCTCGTCTATAATCTTGTTGGCGTCTTCGGCCTTAGTAAACTCAATAGTAATAGACGATGCTGCTTTAGTGGGCGCGTCCCTAGTTAGCTATCTAATATGTTTAATCTCGGCCCGCGGGATAAATAGTTTATTATCTTATAAGATCTAGGTTCTATTTTCTTTAAGCTTATTCATATCGAGCGTGCTAGTGCGAATTCCGTGTATAATTACGCCGTACGTTAGGATCTATACCATTGCCTGTGCGCTAATGCGATAGACCTAGTTATCTGCAAATTGCTGCAGTGCTTCTACTTCTATACTATTAGCTATCTTTATGCTGAGGTCTCCGCTCTTCAGCTAGTTAGATAATATAATCTTAATACGTACAATGTTTTCGTTTCCGCTTTGTTCGATGGCTCGCTCTACATGGGCTTTTAGATTGCGGGGGTTCATAGCCCGCAGGCTCTGTACAGTAAATGAGTTTCTAATATTTACGATAACCTTACGTTGTGCTTGTGCGGACGGGCCCTTGGGGCTCTGTGTATTATATGTGCCTGCTAGTGTCTGGCCTCTGGCTGCCATCGCAGCATAGGTTATTAGTCTATTTGCCTGATTCTGCATCCCCTTGGTCTTGATCTCCCTTCTTATTTCTAGGACTACCTTACTAGTCTTTAATACTTCCTTCGCGGCTGCCCTTGCTTCCTCCCTTATATTAGTGTTCTGTTACATAGCTATAGTAGACTATCGGACGGCTTCGGTACTGCTCTTAAGTTTATTTTTAATGTCGCTAAGTGTCTATGCGTTTTAGTTTGCCGTAGCTTTTGCTTCTATCTAGAGGATTCTCAAGGCATCGCTTACCGCGCTGAGATTAGGGGTGTGCTGCACTTTCAGGATAAATGTTACTGTTCTATGGATAATAGTCTTCACAAGGTCGGCGGGTACAGGCTGGCTGTTGGTGCGTTCGATGTAGGACAGTGAATCCTAAAGGTAGGTGCTGAGGTGTGTAGCGTGCTCGTTTATTAGGGACGGCTACGTTGCCTATTAAGGCTATTACGTCGCTATGGCGCCTTAGTCGCAGTGGGCTCCTGCGTCTGGGTGCTAGCTATTTAATTGGCGATTAGGGCAGGTGTTTGCAGCTAGATTTTCGCGTTAATTCCAGGAATTAAGATTCTCGCTGTTGTGGTGTTTTTTCTTTTTTTCGGGGAGGCAGAGGAGGTTATACTATAACTAGCCCACGAGGACTCGCGGGGTTGCTTATGTTAGCCAAGGTTACATAACCCTGATCTGACGATAGCTCCGGATTAAGGTGATCCGCCAAGAGCTTCGAACCACAGTAATCCACCAAGGGGGCCGGATCACCCAGAAACAGAGGAAGAAATAGACTAGTATATAGTATAGAAGATTCTCCTATGTTATTTCCTTCCTTATAGTTAACTTATATATCTTCTGTGCGAGTACATTCTCCTATATAGACTAATAGTCAGACTTGTCAACAATCAAGCCAATCAAGCCGGTCTAACCTAATATGGTAATTCACTAGCTCGCGTTGGTTAACATGTTACTAAATTTGGTTAGATCGGCTTGATTGGCTTGATTGTTGACAAGTCTGCTAATAGTTATCTTACTTTATTATAAGATTAAATTATCTAGCCTAGCGCTAAGTGTCGCATTAACTTATCCCTCGCACTGGCAAAGCCGCCCGCTCACGGGCCACCTTTGAACAGCCAATCAAGTGATAGCGCATGCAAACACCAGATCTGTATCGTAATGTTAGCAATTTCTATTTACTAGCTAAAACACGCCTTTTTTATAAGCTCCTGCATATGCAAACATGCCAAAAGCTGCCTCTTAGCCTAGTAACGATCCTGACTTCGTTAAATACACCAAGTACACGAAAAAGGCTGGTGTTTTGCCCGATCTGCCGCGAGATCCGCCACTTGACTAGAGACCTCTTAGAATTGACAACCCTCACGTAATAGGGAGTCCTCTATTACCTGAAGGAGTAAATAAAGGCTTACCTATTAACCTGTTTAATCTATTCTTTAATATTAACGTCCTTAACTAAATCGCATACTATACAAATTAGCATGCCTCTGCGCTCCAGTACGGGCCGCAGCTGCCCTTAACGCGTAGCTAGAAGCCTACATCACCATCTGAGCTATATACGTACTTCGTAATTGTCGTATATATGGGCCTTCACGTCAAGCCCTCGCTAGAGGAGTACTAGACGCGACTCTACAAGAACGCACCCTATCACCTAATTAATTAATATATAGCACTTAAACGTTAGCAGTAGCTAGATCGATATATATACTATACAAAGGTAGATTAGAGCTTTAAGTCTCCCTTTAGACGCGTCTAGGATCTTAGTAAGCTTATTTAAGAGCGGTGCTTAAAGTACTAGAGAGCTGGCTAACACCTTTACGTTAACGAGGTAATTACTAGGTTTACAGGACGTGCGATAGAGAGTGTTATAATTAAGATAAAGCCTACGCCTAAGGGCTATAAGATCTAGTGCTTAGCTAATAATAGAGTAATACTAAACTAGTTATTTTATGCTAAAGGCATAGGCAAAGGTCCTGTTAACCTACTAGAGCTTCCTACTAATGCTGCTACTCTAGCTTTTACGCCTATAGAGTCTGTACCTGTCTCTCTCGTCCTCGCTGTTAACGCTTACGGTCGCCGTCTCTTTCCGCCGGGCCTACACTCTGTGTGGGATAATAACCTCTTCAACACTATACCTATGCTGGAGTACCTCCGGCAGCATGGTGTAGGCTGCGCAGGCACAGTCAGAACGACAAAAATAAGGACTAAAGAGGCGTACGAGGAGACAGCAGTTATAGAGTTAGAGGTAGAAGATACCACTGTTCGGACGCGCGCACGCTAGAAGTTAACAAAGAAGAGCTTTAGCTAGAAGCTTATATAGCTTAAGACGTAGTTTATAGCCAAGTTAGAGTAGGGAGAGATATACTAGGACCTTTTAAAGAGTAAGGAAGTTCTATAAGTAGTATAGAGAGATAATTAAGTTATCCTTTTTACCTTTACTATTACTAAGCGTAGGTTCCCACCCTTAACCCTATACTAAGATATTGCTTACAAAAGTCGCTACTAGCTACTTAGGTTATCCTTAGGCACCGTAGAAGGTTAAGGATAAACTAGAATAATAAAAAATTACTAGACAAGGTCTTTAGTAACAACTCTATTAAACTGCTTGGGATCCCTTAGTTTATAGACGAGTATAATCACTATAAGAGTAAGGTAGATCGCTTTAACCAGGTTAAAAGTTACTACTCTATATAGTAAGTTAAGAGACGGACCTAGCGCCCGCTGCTCTATTTTCTACTAGATCTAACGCTTAATAATTACTATAGGCTCTCCTCCTACTCGTTAGACAGAGAGGCTTAACGTGGAGGCTATAAAAAGTTTCTATATAGGCTTATAAAGTAGCTTCTTAAGCGCGGTAGCCGTCCTTGCGCAAGATCTATTAAACGTTAGAGACTTAAGGACGTATTTGTTAACGCTGGTAGCAACGAGAGCTCTCACAAGTCAATAAGACTATTTAGGGAAGCTAAAGCTTGTGTAGCTTGTGCTGAAAATGGGCGTACAAAACACAACTTCCAGCACGGCAAGACACCTCGTACGGCTCTTACAGAGACCTCTGGCAATCGTCAAGGGCGCCAGCGTCCTGCGCGTACTACTTATGGCTGCTCGCTCTGCCGACTGCCTTTGTGTAGGCCAGAAGTCAGCCCTGAGTGCTGGCAGGAGCACATACGACGCGCCCGAACAATCTCCCAGGTAGACACCACTGCAAGCTCAAGTATTAAGTAGTTCTATACTAAGACCGTCAAAAATGAAGTCTCTATACAAATCTACGTACAAATCTCATCCACCTTGGTGTTCATGCAGAATCGGAGCTACCATCCGATTGGCCTACAGAAGGTGGTCCGTGAGCGGACGGGGTTGCCAGTGCGAGGGATACTACTAAATAATCTATGAAGCACCACGATACCTTACCGCCCTAGCCCGGATCAGAACAAGGTGTGAGAGCCTCATAACATACTATATTAGTTAATAAAGTACTCGCCCCACACGCTAAGGCTGGCGCCTTAGCCCTACTCAGCTCAACGCAACTTCTCGGCTCAACGCAACTTTTTGATCAGATTTTTCTCTACAATTCGAATATCAGCACCCCACCATGCCTATTTACTATGGGAATTCAGCAGATGTCGAGCTTCGTATTCAAGCCTGCCTTGATGACTTTTCTGGCGTTGAAAAGTTCAATATTGCTGCTGCGGCACGCGACTACTGTGTGCCGGTTACGCGACTTCGAGCGCGTATAAAAGGCAGAAGTAGCCGCCACGATCGCCCTGGTGCCAACCAAAGGCTCACAAAGGTGCAAGACGATACTCTGAAGCTCTATATACGCCGCTGCGACGATCTGGGCATGCCCTGCCTAATGCCGCAGCTCACAGGTGCTGCGCAGTTCCTTATTGATCGCGATCACCCAGATGGGCGCGCAGCTCCACTGGGCAAAGAATGGCTCACACGCTGGATAGAGCGCCACCCTGAGTGCCGTCGCATAAAGCAGAAGCCGCAGGATATCAATCGTACAGCGATGGCTACGTTCGAAGCCTACAGTCAGCAT